>JAOUQT010000029.1:265385-275671 GCA_025769995.1 Xyliphius kryptos
TTGGTGGGACTGGGAATCGAACCGGCAACCTTTAGGTTGCAAGGCTGGTTCCCTAACCACAAGCCTACAACTGCCCATTTAACGTATGTTCGTGGGGCAGGTATTCATAAGCATTACATTAGAGTTGTAATGTTTATAAAAATAAAAAAAAAATGGTTCAGTACAAAGATTACACTAGGAGTCACTCTGCAGAGTTTGAAAGAAGTTATTTAAAAGTTTAGGGATTAACCTTTACCAATGACACTACTGAACATTTATCTGTTACATGGCTACAGAAAGACCAAGTATTCTCAACTCAAAGACCAAAATAAAGCAAGGTTCAGTTATAACGTTTACATTTGAACATGAGGTAAAGAAATTCTTAACATCATTTATTATGTGTGCATACCTCTCGAATCTTTTCGATGGCAGAGGTAAAGATGTAAAGGATAACAGCCCACTCCTGGGGTGAGGGAAATTCCGGTAGCTTTACCAGCACCACGTATGAATAAAGTATCAGAAATGCCAAATAACAGAGCTAAAACACACACAGTTACACAAAGTTCAGAGTGCTTTTACAAATTCCTATGAGCCACAAAGCTTGTAGGTTGTTAACATCCAACAATTGTGATTAGTTGCATACTTTTCCCAATAAAGTGTATGTGGCTCTGCCAGAATTTACAAAAGAGACTAAAGTGCTCAGCATTACGGGGCATTAAATACAGAATAAATAACATATCAAATAAATGTAAAACAAAACACCAACAAGTGACTGAAGAAAGCAGCAATCGAACAATGTTCAACCAGTGATATGTTAGTGAGGAAAGTGAGAAGTTACAACACCAGTACACACACCTATTAATCATAAATATATACAGTGGAGGAAATAAGTATTTGATCTGCCACATAATTAATTTTATGCCAGCTTTATTTTAACAGTGACACATAGTTTTTCTTTTGATGTTCTGAGAAAATTACATGAAATGAGAAATAAAAAATAATTTGACTTTCATTGAAGGAAATAAGTATTTGACCTCCTAGTAAAACCTCAATTAATGCTTGGTGGAAAAACCTTTGTTGGCAAGGACAGCAGTCAGACGGTTATTGTATTTTTTCATAAGGTTTGCACACACTTCAGGAGTAAATTTGGCTCACTCCTCCCTGCAGATCATCTCCAAATCCTTTAAAGATTTTAGGCATGCATTCGGAAACGCAAAGCTTCACCTCTCTCCATAGATTTCCTAAGAAATTGAGGTCAGGAAACTGACTACGCCATTCCATGACCTTGATATGCTTCTGGCTGTATGCTCTGGGTCGTCGTCGTGCTGGAAGACCCATCCACGGCCCATTTTCAGTGCCCTGGCAGAGACAAGGAGGTTGTCACCCAGGATTTTGCGATACATGGCCCTGTTCATCTTCCCGTCAATGTGGTGAAGTTGACCTATGCCCTTTACTATATTCAGTAAACAAGCATCCATCATAAAAACATCCACAAAACATAATTCCACCACCATGCTGGCCGGTGGGGATAGTGTTCTTACTGTCCTATTTAGTTTTTTCTTCTTCCAAACACATTGAGTTGAGGCCAAAGAGCTCAATTTTGACCATCTGACCAGGGCACCTTTTACCAGTTTCTCTCGGAGTCAGAAAAAATACTTGAGGCAGGCCTGGACGTGAACCTTCTTGAGCAGAGGAACCTTGCATGCATTGCAGGATTTTAAACAATTAAGTCTCAGTGTATTACCAATGTTTTTTTTTTGGAGATTGTGGTCCCAGCTGCCTTGAGATCATTAACCAGTTTCACCTGTGTAGTTCTTGACTGATTTTGAACCTTTCTTATTATCAATCTGACTCCACGAGGTGATCACTTGCATGGAGCTTCAGGCCTAGGTTGTTTGACAGTAATGTTGTACTTCTTCCACTTCCGAATAATTGCACCAACAGCTATCACCTTCTCATTCAGCTTCTTACTTATGGCTTTGTAGCTCGTTTCAGCCTTTTGTACTTTTTGACAGCTCTTTAGTCTTGCCCATGATGGAGATGTTGGAATGTCACTGAGTCTGTTGGCAGGTGGCCTTTTATACCGGTGAAAATTTGGGACAGGTGTCTCTCTTGCAGGGAACAACTTCACTGAGATTAGGGTATGTCAGTGGTCTGTAGGAGCCAACATAAATCATGGTTCAAATACTAATTTCCCCTCAATAAAATGCTAATTATTTTCTATTTAAAGATTCATTAATTTTCTAGATTTTCTTTTTGATATTAGATATCAGTGTTAAAATGAAGCTACCATAAAATCATACTTTTAAATTATTTTTCAGAGCACAAATTTTCTAAATCAGTGGGGGGATCAAATACTTATTTATATGTACACAATTAAAAATGGATATAAGTATTGGGACACTTCAGTTGTTAAATTTGTGTGTCCCTTGTATGCCTTTAGCATTGCGGATAATTAGGAAAATCAGGGGCCATAAAGACATGGTTGGGTAAATTTGTTGCGGAGGCACTTGACGGCCCTCACAGAAACTTAATCTCAACCTTCTTGAAAACCTCTCATCTAACATAATTGACCTAACAAATTCTCATCTGCACAAGTGGCCAAATTTCAGAAGCTTCTAGAAAGTCTAACATGCAGTGGTGCAGACACAATATAAGATGTAGGTGTTACAAAACTTTTATCTTATAGTAATATATAATAAGACATTTTAAAGCCAAATTTAAATACCAAACAGTGGGAAAGTACAAGTGTGTTTGTGAGTGATTAATGAAGTGTGCTTTGTTTCCCCCATAATGGACAGCACACTCTCACCGATACAATCAGCTTTTACGCTAGAGATAAAGATACTGGAAAACAGCCTTGAGCCACACTCACACTCACACAAACCCTGAGAAGTAAGGTTACACACCGTATTGGTCCAGAACTTGACAATAGGGGCATGAATGAAGGCGTACAACTTGCGCGTGATTGGTATGCGGCGTGAACGTACGAGAACTTCAGTTTCACTCTTCAACTCGTGTTCATTCATACGCGTCTCCTTAAAGACGTCCTGCATCCACACACAAACACATTTATTTCAGATGTTTGTACATCACAGTAAACACTGCTTCCTAAAGAGTAACGTAAAGATGGACATACTGCTCTTAGGAAACTCCCTAAACATGTGACTGGGTGTGGGTTTGTGTACCATTTGGATGTCATCAGTGTTCTGAAGATGTTGCTCACTGTCCTCCAGAGTCATCTGGTGAGCGTCTTGAGACTGAGGGATGTGAGCCATCTCCGCCTTACTCTTATACTCCAGCATCAGTATTGCAGGAAACACCAGGATACTAAGGATAACCTACAAACACATAAATATAATGTGTGCATTTTTATGTATATTTATTACACACTTTAGCATTATTATAAGTAGAAATCAATCTTGATTAGTTTGAGGAAGGCATGTGCACAGGTTTTGGTCAAATCAGTTTGGGCTGGATGTGAAACCTTTGAGTTGTGGCACCAATGCGAATTTCAGGAGAAGCTCCTGTAATGTTTACATGTGATTAAAGAGTCACTGCTGGCTACACAGTAACTGTAATGACCAGGTGAAACATGTCTTAGCACAGACTGGTGTCTGGGGTAAATATTCAACTGCATGAGCAGATTTTAGATGAGTATGAGCACAGGGTGAACTCATTCCATTAATGACACACTGTTAATGCTGCTGGGTGATTACAGCTGTGCACTGTACCGGTAGCGCTGCTGAAGTGGCGCCATTGTAGGCAATGAAATAGACAGAAAGTTGTACCTTGTACCACGAGTTCTTGCGCATGTTCAATCGACCCATCCACATGTCAGACAGGAGCATCTGTGTGCAGGTATGAGCCACAAAGGGGCGCAGACGTGACGACACGGCCAGCTTCAGACACGTGGAGTTACTCCAGTTCTTCAGTTCGTATGTCAGCAGTTTCATCGCCATCGTCTCGTCCTGACGGAAAGACTGCTCCAGCAGGTCCACTGCCAACTGTCCAAACTCACTGAAGAAACAAAGAATTTTATTGCATCAGAAGACACAAATCCAACAAAAATATGTTTTTATAATGTAAGAAGTCTGATTCTGATTCATTACACTTGACGGCTGACTTACGTGGAGTACTCCTTCAGCTCCTCAGATGTGTCATCAACAATGTCACTTTTCTTGGACTCATAGCTCATGGTGCGGCAGAGCTTGCAGGCAACAAGAGCCTTGGCCATGTTCTCTTCTCCGTGCTGCCAGAAAAAAAGCGCCATCTTCTGTCTCTTCATTAGCACCGCCCACACCAACAGCTCATTAAAGGGGTATGGGAAGCGGCGAGTCTCGGGGTCATCAATGTCCACTGCTTCCTCCTTACTGCGCCTCTGCTGAAAATCACTGCATGACTCCAACTAAAGTAGAATGCAAAAAAGTATAACCATACAGCGACGAATTAGAACACCTATTAACAGACAGACATGCGTGCAGGACGACGATACCTTTGGTTTATAGGGCTGTGCAGTCTTGATGAAGTGATTGTGTCGAGTTTTCTCCTTTTTGTCAGCCTGCATGCTAAAGGCCTCATGGCTTTTGCGCAGAGGTGGGCCGCTGGGTGGGCCGCGACCGGATCGCTAGGGTAGCCCCACACACACACACAGGTATAAAAAATCTTTCAGTTTTAAACAACAGGCCAGTGAATTGTTTAAAGTAATTACCCGAGTGTTTCCGTGCAGATTGTTGTAAATAATCCTAAAGCGCTTGCGTGTGTAGTTACAGCGATATGTTCCTCCCATTAGGCGCTCAATAACCAAACCCACATCTATCAGTGTGATCTTATAGTTGGGAGGAAGGTTCCCCTGTAAAATAAAATGGAGATGTCTAAAGGACATTGTTTAAACACTTTAATTCTTAAAAGTTATAATACAGCATTTTACCTATTCATATTTATAATGATTGAGTGTGTCTGTGTACCTGTTTGACATCTCTGACGAGCTGAAGAAGTGTAGGGTTTGCTGGTAACTGTTTCTGTAACAACAGGTAAAAGAACAGGATTTTAGGCTCAAATGGTTCAGTCAAATGATTAGTCCTTACCAATTTCAAATTGAAACATAAACTGAAACAAGCTCTTAATCTGAGACTAACAGATCTAGACTTATGCCTGGACATGCTCAAGAGTTATAACCTCAGTCTGGGTTCAGAGTCACGTCTCTAGAGTCATTCATTACCGTGTTGTAAAGCTCCTCCAGTCGAGAGATAGTAAGAAATCTGTGCATGCTCACTCCATTCTCTATTAGCAGCTTCACAAAATCCACTCTATCCATCACTAAGGCATCCAGCATAGCCTGCTCCAGAGAGTCCACCTACACACGCATGCATGCACACACGCGCACACACACGCACACGCACGCGCACGCACACACACGCACACACACACGCGCGCACACACACACACACGCGCGCGCACACACGCGCGCACACAAACGCACAAACAGACACGCGCGCACACAAACGCGCAAACAGACACGCGCACACACACGCGCGCACACACACGCGCACACACACACGCGCACACACACACGCGCACACAGTGTATTAATTGAACACACCAATTGCATTTTTTTGGTAGATTTTAAAGAAATGTATCCTTTTGCTTAAAGACTGGTCAGGTATTTTCATGCTCTGTACTAGAATTGGTGGAGCAGCATGCAAGTTAAGTGCAGAGTGCTGATGGCAGCTGTTGAGCTCCTTATTACAACTCATTTTCCTATCAATATGACTTGGGGGTTATTTCATTTTACTTTTTGGGAGAATAAAAATAATCAAATTTGGGTGTTAATCACAGAACAGCAGAGCTTTCAAAGAACAGTAAGCAGATAACAACTACATTCTTACATACAACTGCCGAAAGTTTTTACCTGTTTACACTAAAAACAGAAAGTTGATACTCTTTCCACTATTTTGTCTGGTGAAAGTTTACACACACACACATACACTTACCAGTAACTTTTGCCCATAAACAAATACGTGATCTTTTGCAATGTCCACTCTGTTCCATGCCAGTGTCAGCACGAGTTGGTCAAACGCTGATGCATCAGTGCCTGCATGCACGCACACACACTTTAAGAGTAAACACAGGCTGCTCATCCATAATGACCTTTCTAATCTTTAACCAGTACAGGCTGCTTGTTCTCACCTGCTGGCTTTATGTTATATTTGGGCGATTTTGCAAGTAACAACAGACCCTCCCCCTCTCCCCATCAGAGAGAAACTTACCTTTTAGTAGAGCCTTTAGAATGGCCACATCAATGTCCTGATGTTCTTCTGAGCCAACGTGAAAAACTGTCATCTTATAGAACATGAACAAATAAAGAAAAAATATAAAAATGCAGAAGTGCATTATGATTTAGTATAAGTAAACACAGTGTGTGTGTAGTACCAGTTCTTTGTTTCTCATACACTCCATGAGAGTCTGAAAGAGATGTATTGCATCGTTTTGACTAAAGTTAAAGGTTTTTTTGATTGTCGCAATGATGTCGGCCTCTACACCATCTGGAAGGGTACTATAGCGCACACGCACGCACACACACGCAAACACACACGCAAACACACACACCTTTAAAATTGAAGCACCATAAAATTGAATTGTACTGCTGAGTGATGTTATTGTAACTATACAGATATACACTTGTGTGTGCGCTTATGTGTGTGTGTGTGTGTGTGTGTGTCTGACCCATCGTCCTCAGTCTGTTTGTGGACAAAGGACAGGATGTCTGCTGCTCGTCCAGTTCCCTCACACACCACCACGGGGACAGGGGGGCTCTCCTGCAGATACTCCAGCACTGTTAGGATCACGTTCGGCCCCCCCTCAAAGATTAGTGCTACAACAGGTACACCTTGTCCGATCCCTACACACACACAATTTATAAGAATACTTTTAATATTTATAACAATCAATATGAAACAATATTTTATGAAATCCAAAGACAATTTTCAACAAAGTAAAAACATAACAGAACAAATAACATACAAAAGATGCATCTAGTAGATGCATAATAGTAGATGTAATAATATATAAAAACTATTTTAAAATGTTATGAAGAAATAGCTAATTGACAGAATGTCTGACTTCCGGGGATAAATAATTTCACAGGCTTTATGGTCAAGCTCCTCCCACATGTAAGATCATTACCTGTCATTCATGGCCCAATGACCAGATTGTTCTGTAATTTCAAACATTTTCTTTTTGTTATTCAAATACTTTTCTTTTGTTGCCAATGACGCTGAGGTTTGGTATGTACCATTTAACAGCGCATAACTAACTCATTGGTACAAAGTTTCACCTACTGCTTTCTTCCAGTTTTACAAAACAATTGCCTACCTATAGTATATAGCTGTTGTGAACATGTGTAAAAAAGTTGTGTGTACACATACGAGCATGTATTCTCTGTAGGTTGATATGTTTCTCCAACTCCCTTCTTAGGTTTACTTCAGCGCCATATTTGCCCACAGTTCCATCGTCCACCAGAACAAAGTGAGAATGCAGGTTGTTGAGGACATTTAATTTACTGAGAGGATTCAACAGTGTCTGATAGGGGGCTACCACCTTCACACACACACACACACACACACACACACACACACACACACACATACAAACACATTAAACAAAGAATTACAATTTACAGTGGGTACGGAAAGTATTCAGACCCCTTTGAATGATCACTCTTTGTAAAAGTAAAAAGTCAAAGTCTCATTGCAGCCATTTGCTAAAATCAAAAAGATTAATTCTATTTCTCATTAATTTACACTCAGCATTTCATCTTAACGAAAAAAAAATGAAATGTAGACATAGCAAATTTATAAAAATGTATTAAAAGAGAAAAACTGATATCACTGTCATAAGTATTGAGACCCTTTACTCAGAATTCAGCACAGCCATTTTTTGAGCTACTACAGCCATGAACCTACTTTGGAATGATGCAACAAGTTGGTCACACCTGGATTTGGGGATCCTCTGACATTCTTCCTTGCAGATTCCCTCCAGTTCCGCCAGGTTGGATGAGGAATGCTGCCACCACCATGTTTTACTGTTGGGATTGTATTGGGCAGGTAATGAGCAGGGCCTGGTTTTCTCCGCACATACCGCTTAGTGTTAACACTATACGGTTTAATCTTCATCTCTACAGACAAGAGAATCTTATTCATCATAGTCCTTTAGATCACCTGAGTCCTTTAGATCATTTATCATATATGAGTTCATATATCTTGCACTGGAGAGAGGCTTCCGACGGGCCACTCGTTAGCCATGGTTGACTTTGTAGAACTTTCTCCCAACTCCCCACTGCATCTCTGGTGCTCATCAAGAGTGATCTTTGTGTTCTGCCCTATCTCTCTCACCAAGGCTCTTCTCCCATAATTACTCAGTTTGGCTGGACGGCCAGGTCTAGGAAGAGTTCTGGTCATCCTAAACTTCTTCCATTTAAGGATTATGGATGCCACTGTGCTCTTAGGAACCCTTAGTGCTACAGAAATTCTTTTGTAACCGTGGCCAGATCAATTCTGTCTCTGAGCTCCGTGGGCAGTTACTTCGACCTCATGATTCTCTTTTTAATTGCCCTGAGAATTAAAAGTCTGAATACCAAACCTACATCTGAGTTCCGTACCCACTGTATAATAACTTATATTAATAAAATCATGTTTAAGTAAAATTGTGTAACAATATAACAGATTTAGTAAAAGGGATTGGGATTGTGTACAGTCTGTACAATTGTGTGTGCATGCTTACATCTTTTCCAATAAGGTCATTCCGGTTCTCGATAACTCCCCATGGTGCAATGCCTATTGTGCAGATTTTGCGAGCGGATCGAGAGGAGTGCTCCTTCAGCGCATCTCCCACGTGTTTTGCCACACCTTCACACACACACACACACACACACACACACACACACACACACACGCACACGCACACGCACACGCACACGCACACACGCACACGCACACACGCACACACACACACACACACACACAGCATTAAAATCTTGACCGTCCCACCAAAACTGTGCAACACGCATACATCTTTATTGAACATGGACCTTGTTATAATGCTTGTTTACAGTGTGAATGGGGTGAGACCCTGATCCAATGTGTTTGTGTGTAATAATGAAGTCTGCTGAACTCATAATAGAAGCTCTGCACAGCTGTTATTAAACATTCTAGTGTGTGTGTTTGTGTGTGAGGCAAAACACCAGTGTAGTCATGCAATAATAACACACCAGCAGCATGATGCACACACAGCAAACAAAAAAAATGCCAGTAGAGTGCGAGTCAGTTCGACCGACTGATAAATGGATGTAATTATTATGCTTTTTGGTTTAACATAATTGTGTGAGAGAGTGTATTGTACCAGTGTTGACGCCCCCTGTAAGGATCCAGGCTCCAGTCGTGACAGCAGCTTTAATAAGGCCCTTCCCTACCACTTGCTTGATGCGGGGATGCAGTTCAAAGTTCTGGATGCCCCCATGTACAGAAATGACAATCTTTGGGAGCTCCATCTGCCACTCCTTTAACATCAACCTCAGAATAGACTCAGGCCGTGAGTCGTAAGACAGTCGTACATACTGCACACACGCAAAGTCACGTAAAAAAATTGGTCTCATAACATAAATTTATACGTATGTGAGTGATTGTGTGTGTGTGTATGTAAACCTTGGCTCTGTAGGAGTGTGATCCTCCCTGGAAGTTGATAATTCCATAGGCATCAGTTGGACTCTGCTCCGTGTGCTTCTCTACAGACCATTCCTCCTGCTCCGCCCCCAGAGCTGCCCGTAAACCCGCCCCCTCACCCAACTTCACATCCGAATACTTCATTGCCAAGCTCGCGGTGAACCCAGCATGCTGCCGGACCAGCCGGCCGCAGCAACACCTACCCGCACACACATATGAATGTCATACACTCTCAAGCTAGAAGACAAACATACAACACAGTTTACCTTCAGTGTGAAACTGATTCTCACCTGACGAGCTGCTGACAGATCTGACATCCCGGAAGGCACCTGCAAAAAATTACACAGGATTGTACACTGCTCAAAAAAAATAATGTTTCTGTGAAATCTACCTATCAGTCTAGTTAGGAAGCATCACTGATTGTGAATCAATTTTACTTGCTGTTGTGGAAATGGAAGACAACAGGTAGAAATGAGAGGCACAGACCTTTTCTCTGTTCTCATACTTTCTTGCTGATGTTTTGGTCACTTTTGCATTTTGTCAGTTCTCTCACCATAGAGGTAGCATGAGGCGGTGTCTACAACCCAC
>JAOUQT010000029.1:427800-445476 GCA_025769995.1 Xyliphius kryptos
TCCTTTATAGGGGGGTCTTGCTAAGTGCCTCTCATTTCTACCTGTTGTCTGTTGCATTTGCACAACAGCAAGTGAAAATTGATACACAATCAGTGTTGTTTCCTAACTGGACAGGTGAATTTCACACACGTGTGCTTGACTTGGATTTACATTGTTTTCCCTGTTTTTTTTAGCAGTGTATTATGATAATGTGGTGATAGGGATCGGGATTCGAACGGGGAATCCCCAGCACGTGCCACCATGCCAGCCTAAACTACACATCATAAGGAATATATAAAAAATTATACTGCCGCATGGCATACAGCATTCGTTAGGAACACAATACAGCTGCCATGCATTTTTCTGAACATTCATTTATTTAAATTTCTGTATGTTTGCATGTTAGAAATAAAAAAGGCACATATTTAACAAATATCCCATGTTTACATTTGACTTATTTTCCGTTAAGGGCGGCATTGTGGCTTAGTGCTTAGCACGTTCACGTCTTGTTTGCTGGGGTTCCAGGTATGAATCCCTATCTAGGTGGAGTTTCCATGTTCTTCCCATGTCCACGTGGGTTTTTTTCAGGTTCTCCAGTTTGCTCTCACAGTACAAAAACATGGATTATAGTACCTAGTATAGGATTAAGTGAAAGATAATGAAATAACTTGAGATTTCTCATTGACGTCATGTGGGCCGAATCAGGAAAGCTAAAGTACCCAGTCGTGGCCATAAAATGCCCATTTTGCCCAATGAGCCATGCAGTGTATGATATTTATATATATTTATTTATTATTATTTTTTTTTAATTTATGAGGGACTCATAATGATCGAAGAATGAATGAGTCTGTCGTCTCGGTGCTGGAAAACCCAACCTTTTTTATTTTCTACATTTTTCATTTGTGACTACAGAAATGCTGAAACATTTCAACACTGAAAAAAAGCATGATGACATCATCACTTGCTTGTCTTTTTTTCTCTTTTTTCTTGCTTTGCAAACACAGTAGATGATATTGCACGGCGAAGGAAGAGACAGAAATAGAGCGAAAGAGATCACAGTCAGATGTAAAAGAATAAACACATGGCTAATCAGCGCAAACCGAACCATGAAACGATACAGAAACACAACAGAGAGAGACCCCTAATGTGTCTCTCTCTCTCTCTCTTTTTTTTTCCAGACAGAGTACACAAAAAGCACTGCATAAGATTAATTCGATTTAAAGACGGAAAATAAAGAGCGACGAAGTAAAGAAACATACAAGAGTTGCTCGGCTTATTACACTGTAAAGAAAGAAAAAATACAAGCATTCTCGGTTAACATGTTCATCGCTCAAAGAAACAGTCTGGCTGGGACAGAAAACATGTAGAAGGTAGACAGACAGAAAGAGAGATGGAAATGAAAGCGTGATTTTTTTGTGTGTGTATTTTCCAGATGATTGTCATAGGCGCTCTCAATATTGTAGGGCACACACAGAGCCGGGCCTTCGTATCAAACAGGAACTCCTTTTCCGAGACAACCAACTGGGACAGGGCAATAAAAATAAAGAAATCAGAATCGAATACATCGCGGCGAAGATATCTCGATATTTAAACACACGACATTCTCGGGATTTTAATGCACTTTGAGATCCAGCGATATTCATGCATAACTGTGATTTCCGCATATAATTTTAAGTGGGAACTCAGATATGAATACTGCAGCAGGTTGCACGTGCAGGGACATATGTCCTGCTGTTCACACACGTCAACTCATTGCATTGCAACAGCTCCAACGCTGATACACATTATGATGTCATAGGTTATAATCAATAAATGGCCCAAAGTCACCCCTTTGCTGATATTCTGCCCACCAAATGCAAAACACAGTAAATACATATTTGGTCCGAAGTTTCAAAATTGACGTTCTTTTAATTTTTTTTTATTATTATTTATTATTACAATTTATTTGAAACACTTTACAACACCCAGGCATTTCTCCCCTAGTTTTTTGTTCTTAGTGTAATTAATACCAACTTCGTATGGCAGTACTACAGAGCACTTGCTCCTCTGGGAAGCTGGGAAGCATTTGGAAAGATACTAGTAGATTGAGTGTGGGGACTTTAAAAATATGCCACAGCAACTCATCGATTCACATCTTAATGTGCATGTATACTAGAAATGATCTCACAGTCCAACGACGGGATAACTAAATTTTGAGTCAAAGCCCAGTATCTAATTTATTTAAAATTTCACTTTAGCTTTGTTTCAGAGAAAAAGGGGGTAAACTTTGCACCAACTACAAAATTTAACTCAAACCGCCAACGTAAAATGATTCATTAATTACTGCAGTTCGACATGTAGGGCAGTATAGATGAGGCGATATTGCAGTATTAATATTAATAGAGGCACCTTAATATTTTTACAGAAGTTTGCAAAAACATGTGTGAACATATCAAAGCACCTTGATATTGCAATATGCATGGATTTGGATATATTTTCAGATTCACACAGACTGAGTGTTGTTAGGTGCTCATACAATAAAAATAATTGTAGATGCTACGTAATGCATGTACACTCAGATATTTTTGGTCTTAAGTTAATCTAAATAGAGCGATGGGGTACTCAGATTGATATACAGTAAATACGAACAGTTTGTGCATATCAAGATATCAAAGGGGTGCACTGGGAATCTGTCAGAATGGCAAAACTGTTTTGAATGAGAGGTGTTTAAAGGAGAGGCTTTCTAACTACAAGGGCAGAATGGTTGGGGATCCCACCCCCACACGTCGCCACCGATATTCTACAAGCATAAAAACAAAAAAAAACACAACAATGTTCAGCCAAGACGCCTACTGTAGTGTTCTGATAGAGGAGTGAGAAATAAAAGGTTTAAAAATCTAGGAACAGTCCCCAGTCTGAGGGTGATAGAATGACAACAACTGGTCCTAGATGAAGGTACTTTGATTGCATGAGACTGAATAGACCAAGTCATCAAACTGCCAAGAGATTATACAGATCAGATGATTACCTACAAACAAATTTGGAAACCTGGACAATGATGCTGAACTAATCGAAGCTGCTGCTCCTTCGTATTGTCTCATCTGAGCTTGATCTGCTTATAATACTATTAAAAACTATCATATCCAACTCTCAAATCACTTGTTTGTCTATTTACGGATGCATTCAGATGGCAGATTGGAAATAATAATAATAATAATAATAACAGTATAATAATAAATCACTATAATGTGTCAGTGTGTTAAACAGGCCAAAAGAAATAATGTAAATTTCACAATTTCCAGTTGATTTTGGCTTAAATCTGTAAGAAATTATATGAAGATGCATTACCTTTACATAACTTTATCTGCAAACAACATAACAGTCACAACCCTGAAACCGAGGCTCTAGATTTCACCTAATTTTGATTGTAAAAAGTAGAACTATGGTGGAAGCTCCAAAATCAAACAGTCCTGCTACCAGAGAAAGAATTTGTTCCACAATCCACATCATACACTATCTGAATGCAACCTAGGCCAAGGTACTAAAGCTTTTATACATCTTTGGTTGTATCTAAATGAAAAGAGGAATAAAATCATCACCCACTTCTCTCTTGGTTCGTCGCAGTGACCGGGCTTCCTAAATGTGTGTCAGTGTGTTTGTGAAGACCATACGTCTCTGGCAGTGTCAGGATCACAGAGCCGGATGCCATCTGAGACTCGATTCAGATCATGCTTACCTAAAAACTGACTGAAGGCGAACAAAGGAATGTCCCCCGATATTCTTTTGTGTGTTTGCTTGTCCCCTTCCCACCCCAAAACCCCATTATGTACAAATCTATATTTTCTACAAATTTTTAAAGGAAATGTTAAAGCCATACAAAATTAAATTAGAAGGAATCACGGACACAAAAAATATATATAAACACAGCATCACAGCAGTTGGTTTTACCCTGTAAAAAAGAATAGACTAGTTATCGAGCGAAATAACACAAGGTCTTGATCAAAAATACACTTTGGCTTTGGACCTTTGGCAAAAAACACAACACTTTGTACCAAAAGCAAACCTCGAAAATAAATACTCATGAGGATATTTTCGCGAACGAGACGAGATCAGGGCCAATCACGTAGACTCTCGATGCAAGACGACTGTTAGCGTTTATCACTATGAGGTATTCCAGAGGTGTTTGATTAAACACCTACGTAACGGCCTGTTTGAATGGACTCAGGCCTACCAGCAAGAGGGGATTGGTGGCTGATTTGTGTAGGGGTGGTGGGGATTTACAGGGAAAGAGGAGGAACTTTGGTTTATCAGCAAAGAGAAGGAGAACAGAAAGAGAGGAATCCCTTTGGTATGTTTTTGTTGCATGGCTGCACTGGTGAAAGCACCATGGCAAGATAGAGTGAGTGAGAAAGAGAGAGACAGATAGAGATAGACTCCATAATTCCACATTGGTGGCCCTTTGAGAGGCTGAGGTATTTTAAAAGAGAGAGAGAGAGAAATAGAGAGAGAGGTCAACGACGGTTTAACACTTTGGTTCAAGCAAGGCACTCGTCCTGTGAGTTTTAACAAAGTTTGCTGTTCCACAAGCACGGATGAACGCGGGGGCAATCTGAAAGAGTGTTGGGAAACGACAACGAGGGACAGAAGGAAAGAAGGAACTGGGCAATCATCATACCATCTACTTATCCACCAATATTTATCTTTCACGTAGGCCGTGCAAAAGAGAGAGAAAAAAAACCATCTTTGGTATTCTTTGGTATCATTACTGTGATAGAAATCACTAATGGAAACTGAGTGAGGTAGCATCTTTGGTTCGCACTAGAAATAAAATTCGTAGGTCTAAACACGCTTTTTTTTTTATCCTCAGGGAAACATCAGTGTGTTTTCTTCACTTCCTTGTTTTAGTAAATTCATACATTTTACATTTTTGGTAACATTAACCACATCTCACAAATGCACCTTCTTCACTGCAGAACACATCTCCAGGTGCTTTCTTCCAAACTGTTGTTTTGGAATCAAGGACATTAGAATTGATTTGATTTCTATTATAATGTGTCAGGAATAAACCAACCAGGTTCAACCAGATACACTGGTTCCTTCTATTGTGTAGGAGTTGATCTGTAGACTACAGGGGCTCAGCATTGCTGCTTGCTGATTGGTCAACACTCAAATATGACTGTGGTGAGCAAAGGTGGTACTCAGGGCGATGGACGGCAATTAGAGGTAATTAACGCACCTGCCAGAGGTTCTGCTTTCTCCCCCCTGAGTAGCATCCGCTCATCCACGCTCCTGTTACAATGTGGTTGGAGTCAAAGTTAAAAGGGTCAAAAAGAGCTTTAAAAAAATGGAAATCTGATTTCTGAAGAATCGTTGTACTTGCATTAAGCAGTGCTTGAGATTAAGCCTCCAAAAGTGGTCTGGGTAGCAGGTCTGGAGTACTAGCTGGTCCTGGTTTAGCAACACGAGCCACTGTAGTGTACAAGCACTGTATCTTTCAAACTGACAGTTAAATAGTGCATCAATACCTTAATGTCTGTCTCGTGATAACGGCGTGAATACCACACAGAGCTTTTTTTAAAAATTGAAATCCACAAATGTGACCTTTAAAAGAATTGTATTATATATTTCTTACAATCATCTGATAATCCCTGCATACCGACTTGATTAATAGTCCGAGATCTGTGGGAATAACACCTTTTCTAATTTTCCATGCTTCTGATTGGCTGATTATGTTTCTGAAACCCAAAGTGGGTCGATCTTTGGTGTTTAGACTTAAAACTCCCTGAAGGTTTCAATGAAACCTGTGTTTCTTCGGTTTACAGCTACTTATTCTGTCATTAGTGTTAAGATTTGATCGGCCAAAAGGCATTGTATAGTAAAAATGCTTTTCTTTGGTTCCGTACGATAATGATTGTTTGATTGATTCTTTGATTGTGATGCGTAAATATGAAATGGCTGGGAACTGATGCAATAATGTGGATGTTTTGATCTAATGTTTTTAACAGTTAGGAAGAAAGCACCATGATGGACGATAACATGGGGAAGATGCTACAAAGCCGTGATTCAGCCTTAAACATTGGAGAGGTTTAGGATTTGGGGTTGCTTTCGGGGTGGGGGTCAGCTAGGGCTTGGAGGGATGCACAGGTCTGTGTGTGACATTAATTACACACCTGTGCTCATCTCTGTTTAGACACAGTGCTTAAACTCGTGTGACGTCACACGTCGAAAACCAAAAAGGAGGAAAAATGAAAATAAACCGATGCGATACAGCGACTCCGGTGAGGAGTCAGTGTTCATTCAATGAAGTCTAAACGGGAAAGAAAGGTGGGAGGTGCAGATATCAGGTAGGTGTGTAGGCAGGTTGAATGACCAGTGATCGACTGTCAGTTTTTTGCAGACAGAAATGAAGAAGTCTCGAATACGCGTTGAAGAAAAAGTCTTTGGTTGTTTGGTTTTCTTTGGATATTATAAATATCAGTAACATACAAGTCTTAAGGGCAAAAAAACACACTCCAGAAGGTCTCTGGCTTTGTTTTCTTTGATTTAAAGCTTTTCCACCGAAGGTTTTTGGGTCAGTCTGCAGCTGTTACGCTTTGGTACATGTGCCGGAGGAAGATGAGTGCACCGAGTTTGCACTCCCATCATCCAGCCACTTATCGAGGCTTCTCCGGCGTGCGTTCATGAAAAAGTTGCTGACGGTCGCCAGCTCCAGGCCCAGCTGCTGAGAAATGGTGATTTGTAACTCTTTGGACGGGCGCTTGTTCTCTTTAAATATTGCATGTAAAGTCCGCCGCTGGACGTCTGTGAAAACAAGACGCGGTTTCTTGGAGACACTCCCACGTTCGTTTTTGCCGTGTTCCTGCTCCTTCCTTTTGCATGCTGCAAAACAAATAAAGACAAACGTCAGCTCTATGGATGAGGCTGAATATAGCTGAACACCTGATCATTATACCAGTATTACAAAACACCAACACACAACCCCCATATTAGTGTGACTGAAATGCAGAATATGATGCACCATTTAAATAACACCTGGTCTGTGTTGGGCCTTTATTGTATCCTGATCATTAAAGAACAGAATAAAATAAACAAGCAATAGGAAAAACAAACTGTAGTGACTACAAAGTCCATCTATGTGGTCTTTGGAGCTGATTAAATTGACAGAAAAACAGGAAGTTAAATTTTATAAATGTACCTGTGAGTGTATGTAATACATACAGGACCAATAAGCGAAATATTAAAAATTTGATTAATATAAGGTGCAAAGGAAACTGTATAAACGTTAAACAATATCTGACCTTAAGCTCTTTAGACTGACAAGTCAATCGAACTCTCAGCTCAACCCTGGACCTTTACAAGATGTTCTGCACCTTCAAATGTTTACAGAACATAATATTATAACCATAAGTCAACACATCCATCTTCCATCATCACTCAACATATAGATTCATAAGCTCCATAAATGTGGAGTATAGAGTTCAGATTATTAACATTCCAGTTTTTTTTTTTTATCAGTGACCTTGATGATCTGAGCAAAGATTCCTTTGAAAATGCAGAAAGGATTTTTCTTTCTGAATGAAATGTTCAAGCAGGATATAGATTTTTGTTTGCCGAGTGAATTTCACTGAGCTGTTGTAGGTTTGTAAAATCTGATGTTGATATGATGAAAGACTGTTGACTCTTAAACGTAAACTCCAGCTTTTTTCCTTTACTTTGCAGATTGCACGTGCAGATTTTGTACAAGTGTCAGTATGAACATGTACCGCAAATGAAAAACAATACTTATTTTTGCCATCACAATACGTCTCTTAGTTCCCGAGAAAAGGTAAACTTCCTCTCTTTGCTTGTAGAACTGGTTTGAAACCTGATACTCTTAGCATGTTGAGGATGTAGTATGTAAATAAAATTAAAAGCACCATCATACATTTAGTATTTTCATTTTTTCATTTAGCAGACGCATTTATTCAAAGCGACTTACAAATTAAATATTTGACAATAGGTGTCTCTATTAACTTACTATAAGATGCAGCATTACACGTATATTTAAAACAGTAGAAGCCCTCAAACATTAACAGTAGCTGTAAATGCTAAAGTATCACATGACAGGAACATCATTTTTTGTTTATTTTCCTTGCTCATACTTGTCTTTGTGTCTCATGAAGAAATGTCCATGAAAATTGTGTGTGATTTAACTATTTTAAATAAAGCTTTGAAGCTTTTTAAATGCATGCAGCCACAGCAACAAAAACCTATTATTTTAATTCTTAACTTTTAACTTTAATTCTTATTTTAAAACTTTTACAGTTTGCTTGGGCATTTTAAACCTGAACTATATGGATACTAGCCTATCCATGGCACCTCTGTTGGTCCTAGGATTTTTCTAAGCATACATGAGGAGGAAATGCAAACTTTACACAAAAAAGACACAAAAAAAGAACACAAGATCTGTCACCTGATGCAGGAGTGCTAATCACTATGCCACCCAATCAAATATTATCTTAATCATATTAAATTTATTAAATGTAATTATTATTTATTAAATTACATTTAATTAAAACGATAAGATTACAAGAATTTGCTTTGGATAAGGATGTCTGTTAAAAGCTGTATATTTAAATACACACATCTAAATGGCTCTCCCTTTTGCAGCTATAACAGATTTCAATATGCAGGAAAACCTTTTTTACACGACCATAGAACACTCATTATATCCAAAACTGCATTTGTGAGGTCAGACACTGATGCTGGGTGAACGGGTCTGGCTTGTAGTCACTATTCCAATTCATCCCAGAGATGTTTGATGTTGTTAGGGTCAGATCTCTCTTTTGGCCAATGAAATCATTCAAAAACGAATCTAAGCATAACTCTATGGCCCAAACTGTTCCCAAAGCTGAATGATTTGTTTGATTTCTTTTACATATTTGCAAAAACATTAAAGTAACTGTTACAAAATGCCAAAATATATTAGTATGGTGTAGTGGATATTTCCTATTTACTACAAATAAGTTTTACCATGAACAAATTTTATTTGTAAAATGCGATTTGAAGTCTTTATCTGTAAGATCGATAATTTAAAACGCTAATAGAGACAAGACAGTGTAATGCTGTTCTAAAAAAAAGCCACACGATGGCGCCATTGGACCGTGGTTGCACCTCCAGCATCTTCCTAACAAGGTTCTCAACGTGAAATGGTCATCTCAGTCCGGCAGATGGATGGCGTTGTCTTTCTAACGTCTTGATTTAAAAACAAGCCCTGGTTTTTTTTTTTTTAAACCTGCTCAGCTCAGTGAACCTACCTGATAAATAAAATGGATTTTTAATAAATCTGCACATCAGCTATGATAAATATCAATTAAAATTAACATTTTCCATTTTTCCATTTACATTTACAGTTAAGGTGTTGGACCATTAATCTGGAGGTTGAGGGTTAAAATCCCAGGTCCACTCAAATGACCAATGTGGGCCCTCATTGCTCAAGGGATTCCGTATGTAACCCTGTGTTCTGACCCCAACTAAAATTGGGATATTTGTAAGCCGCTTTGGATGAAAGTGTCTGGCAAATGTATTATGAGATATGGCTCAATTTTATTAGCAGGTGTGTTGGGAAGATCATTCCACCATTTAGCAGTGGTGAATGAAAAATGACGAAGATAATGATGATGATGTTGATGATAATAATAATGATAATTATTTATATATCTTAATTTATTTATATTTTTCTGTGTAAAATCACAAAGTACATCACACAAATAGTTATGTATATTTGTAGAAATACAAATATGCAATAAAAACTTTATGTATTCCATTTAAACATTTAACTGCTACTTAGAGGCAAAGGGAAATAAAAAGTTTTTTATATCTGTATATGTGAGTCTGCACTTTAAACTAATACAGGATTTTTTATATGAGTCATGGGGTCCTAGAAACACTTTCTGACAGTGGTGACCTTGTTTAATTGAAAGAGGAAGCCTTCACCTTGTAAGCTGCACCCATGTATTAAATGACATATAGGAGCTAATTTAGGTATTTTGTAGTCAGACCATGTGATGTTTTATATGGCAGTAAGAGAACCTTAACTAATTATAGTCTTTAGTTCTTGTTAAACTCATAGGTGCTGCATCCTCAGTTAAATAATATAGTGCATAAAGACCAGGGAATTTACTGTAAATAATCATTTACAGTTGTAAAAATGAACAACATTACATTTTACATTTTATTAAACCGTCATTTAAATTGGTTGAATCGATTGATATATAAATTATAAGCAGATATACTGTCTGCATTATTTTCTTAGAGGTCAACACATTTTAAAGGGAAAAAAGTCAGTTTGGATGAATTTGAATTAAGATTAGATTTAGATGTATTGGTTTTAACACCTATAAATTAACAAAGCTAAATAAATTGATATAGAATTAAGCCAACTGAGGAGACAATTGGAAAACATGTCCTTAAGAAAATACCCTCTACACAGCCTATTACTAAAGACATGAAGGTATCAGTGTGGACCTGTAGAAACATTTCAATGTTCCCAAACAGTAAATCACAGGTACTTTAGAGCGTACTGACTCAGTGACAAGCATAATGCTCCAAAAGGGACTTTTTAGGGTTTAATGTTTCTCTGTCTTTGCTGAGGGCTGGGAGCAAAAGAGAAAATGTACCATGTAAAATAGAGCAAACATTTTCTTAACTACTATTAAACCAAAATAACTCAATATAAGTATGCATCTAAAACGTGTCAAACCATGCAATAATTTATGGATTTATTCACTAAGATAAAAATATACACGTAGTGCATTTAATTTTAAGTGATTTAGCATCAAATCAGGATTATAGGCAGATAGATAAATGTTTATATTAATGCAAATCCTGGATTAATTAGAACGTCTTTTGGCTTCGCGGTTCTCAGAACCTTCTCTCTGAGATGATGCTAAGGTCACTGGAGGCTCGAAGTGATGCTCGAGAAACAAGTCACATAGCGTGGGAGAAAAGCTCGAATCTGCCTCGTGCTCGCGCCTCAGTCATCGATTGATGCAAATAAACGTGGATGAAGGTCAGCGTCATAATAGCCACCCGCACGCACACGCGCACTCCGGCCATCCGCAGATCGACGCACCGCAATCCCGAGTAGAATTACTGAGTTTGATTAAGTTTACTCAGTCAGGGGCGCTATTCAATCACTGTACATCCTGCTGCGCATGCGTCATCCAATATACACAATCCACTATTCACAATTCACTATTTAAAATACACAATCCACTATTCACTATCCACAATCCACTATCCATAATCCACAATCCACAATCCATAATCCACAATCCACAATCCAATATACATAATCCACTATTCACTATCCATAATCCACAATCCACTATCCATAATCCACAATCCACTATCCATACTACACAATCCAATATACACAATCCACTATTCACTATTTACTATCCAAAATCCCCAATCCACTATTCATAATCCACAATCCAATATACACAATCCACTATTTACTATTTACTATTCAATATCTAAAATCCACAATTCACAATTTACAATCCACTATCCATTATTCACAATCCAATGTACACAATCCAATATTTACTATCCATAATCCACAATCCACTATCCATAATCCATAATCCACAATCCAAAATCCAAAATCCACAATACACTATTCACTATTCACTATCCAAAATCCACAATCCACAATCCACTATCTATAATACACAATCTAATATACACAATCCACTATTCACAATCCACTATTCACTATCAAAAACTCACAACCCACTATCCATAATCCACAATGTAATATACACAATCCACTTTTCACTATTCACTATTCAATATTCACAATCGACTATCCATAACCCACAATCCAATATACACAATCCATTATTCACTATTCACAATCCAATATACACAATTCAAACCACAATCCACTATTCACTATCCACAATCCAGTATCCAATATGCACAATCCAGTATCCACTACTCACAATCCATTATTCACTATACGGTATACACTATTAACTATCCACTATTCACAATCAACAACTTACTATCCACTGAAAGCGATCCACTATACAAGCCACACACACAATTTCTAAATATGACAGCATTAAATGCAAAATTTAAGTGGTATTTTGTTATTTATGAAAAAATCTGAAAGTAAACTAAAAATTACAAATTAAACAAATCTCACCACAAACTCAGAAATGAGTGAAAGCAGCCGAAGAACAAGTGCATCAAATTGCTGCTGTCCAGTCCCAAATCTGACTGGGCCCATCACGCACACCCATGCATTAAAATGGGTGCAATAACCTTTCTTACTGGGTTTATTATTCATGTTTATCGGCCATATTTTAAAAAGATTTTAAAGAACTCACAAGAATCCCTGAATACAGTAACTTAAGCAACAGTAAATAAAAGATCAGTGATTCTTAAATAAAATGTTAGATGTGTCAGCCTATAGGAGAACATACCTTTTGTATACGAAGTTGGTTTATAAAACAAAATACACATGCAGACTGACATGGTGCATAATTTAAGTCATTGTCTTTTGGAGTCTCTCCTTCCCACTTTTTGGCACCTTTGGCACATTTCAAAAAATTTTATTTGTGTACATGAGAAAAATGTCAGCAATGGATCATGAATTTCAGGCCAAGTCATTCCATATGGATTTCCAGTTAGAAATAATCTTTCCAGTTAAAAATGAAACAACAGCAGCAACGCAAAATCACAACATAAGGTCTGTTTGTAGTTGATTGATTTGTGTGATTGATTTCTGCGTAAATTACGCAATGTTCCTATTAATCAGATAAATTAAGACGAACTTATAAAAGAATATATAACAAGCTCTTTTTTTATTTGAATATTTTGTTTATATTAATAAAGTAATTACACATTTTATATTAAGGGCTACAATGATTATTATTATTATTATTATTATTATTATTATTATTATTATTATTATTATTATTATTATGTATAGTGTAAGTGCTTTTAAGAGAACTTACAAGTCAATACAGTTCTAGGAATAAAGAACAAGAGGGCAGATGCTCAGGAGTTAGTTTTTAGGTTTCAGATCTGTATCCATTTCTTCCTTTTCTTTTTTTTTTTTTATAAAAGAAAGCAAACTTCGCACAGTATGAAATGTATCAAATGTTTGATTTAATTCTTGTGTTATTAATGATGTGCAAATGAGAAACCTGACAGCAAATAAATCTGGAATTTGACACATTCCATATGGATTTCCATTTTTTAAAAAGAACAATAATGAAACAACAGCAGCGGTGTTTTTAACCCAAAATCTACTTTTACATTCAGCTGATGGATCTATGTGATTGATTTCTGGTGCGTAAATTGCGCAGTGTTCCAATGAACCGATTAATTAAGACAATCTGAAAAATAAATAGAAAACACGCTTGGTTTCTTCGAATATTTCGTTTATACACATTTTAAATTTAGGCCTATAATATTAATTTTTTTGTTGTAATGTAAAAGTGCTTTTAAGAGATCTTACAAGTCCATGCAGCCTCTGTGTATAAGGGACAAAAGAGGACAAATGCTCCTGCAATCCGATTTTTTAAGGAGCACTATCTGTATCCATTTCGTTCTTTTTATTTTTCCTAAAAGAAAGCAAATTTAGCAGTATGAAATCAGGACTCACCCGCAAGGCGCAGCGCGGACATCCTCTGGAACTCGGGCTCCTGCAGCCACTTCCACATGCGGCGGAACGTCTCCCGGCCGGATTTGAGCTTGCTCCAGGGTTTGGGGTTGCGCAGCAGGTCGGACAGAGTTCCCTGCGAGCGGCACAGGACGCGTTGGGCGAAAATGGCCTGCGGGATGCTGTAGCGCTTCAGCTCGGTGGTGATGCGCTGCGCCACTTCTTTGGTGTTCACCTCCTCCACGGGCGCGGCGTGCTCCCGGTCGCGCTCGCGGTGCTGGTGGTGAGGGCCTTGGGCGCCCAGGTGCGGGTGGTGCGGGTGATGCGGGGGGTGGTGGTGGTGATGGTGATGGTGAATTCCGTTGATGGGGACCATCATGCCGGTCGCTGGAGATGAGGATGAAGTGGAGGAGGCCGTGGAGGAGACGGCGCTGGCGTGCATGACCGGGTGATGCGCATCGAAGCCGCCTCCGCCGGGTGCCAGCATCTTGTCATGCGCGTAGGGCGGCGGGTGGAGCGCGTGCTGCGAGCCGTGGATGCCCCCCATGCTCGCCACGTCTTTGTGATAGGGTGCGTAAAGGTTGTTCACCGTGAAGCTCCCGCTGACGTTTCCGGGGAGTCTCTGGTGAGGATGATGAGGAGCCGGATGAGCGTGAGGATGATGAGGGAACTTGTCCGAGACCGTGGAGATGGGCGGAAGGGGCTGCAGCGGTGTGAGCGTGGTGTAGGTGCCGCTCATGCTCATGCTCATCCCGGGGGCGGCCTCGCACGCCATGGCGCCGCTCATCGCCGCGTGCAGGTGACCCGCCAGTCCGTGTTCCGGCGGCCGGTGCTGATGCGCGTGGGGGTGGCTGTGCGGATGGTGGGGGTGATGAGGATGAGGATGATGCGGGTGAGGATAGTCGCCGCTCTCGAGGATGGACGCCATGCCCGCAGCCGCCGTCGGTTCATGGCTCCCGCCGTGCAGATCGGCCAGGCTCTCCATCGTGCGCCGGAGACCGTGACCAAACCATCTATCTGCCACCTGAGCGTCCAAAGTCGCTAAAAAGTTTCCCCTGGTTTCTCTGAATCTTGTGTTTATCCGTTCGCGTTGCCCCTTTCCCAGCCAAAAAATGTCTGAATTATTTTTATTTGTCCATTGTTGTCTGTTTTGGAAGATAAATCCCGAGTTCCATTTATGTCCCGATTACTTAATTTGGTTCTTTGATCAGTCAAAAAGAAAAAAAAACCTCCAGCACGATTGCAAAATTTACAAAAGATGATGCCGAATGGGTTATTCTAAGAAAGAAGTTGGGTTTCCGAATCGCTTTGGTTTAAAAATGAGTACAACTGGATTATGATGAATAAGACTTTAAGGATTTGAAGGCCCCCGTCCCGTTAGCGCGTCCTGGCTGATGCGTCTCGGTGTCTCCGGCCATCTCTGCTGCTCAGCCGCTGCTCCTGCTGCTGCTCCTGCTCTGGCGCTCTCCTCCCGAGCTTCTGTCTGACTGATCGCAGCTTTCCGCCCGCGCATGCGTGCTCGCTGTCCCGCACATTACCCCACATCACCCCCTCCTGGTGATTAAGGTCGTTAAGGTACAGCGCTCTCTCACAGGCTGCAGACCGAGCGCAGGCCTGGAATCTTGGATGTCTTTGTCTGCTTTAGGATGCTGCACAGTCTGGACCCCGGGTTTAATCATGGCTTTTGAGCTGCGGGGTCCAACCCCCCAAATTCTGCCTGTAAGTGGGTTAACTGTCTGCAACAAACCAATGAGAATGAGAGAATGGAGGTAAGAGAGTAAAATTGTGACAGGAAGGTTAAGTAGCCTTACAGAGGGATGGGGCGAGAAAGAATGATAATGAGAGTGAAGGTGAGAGAGGGTAGGTGAGTATGGGTGAGTGCATGATGGTGAGGGTGAGTGTGCATGAGGGTGAGTGAGGGTGAGGTTGCATGAGGGTCAAGGTAAGTGAGAGTGAGTGCATGATGGTGAAGGTGAGAGAGTGAGTCTGAGTGATGGTGCAAAAGGCTGCATGAGGGTGAAGGTGAGTGAGGGTAAAATCATGAGAGTGAGTGAGAGTGCATGAGGGTGAGTGAGGGTAAAAGCATGAGAGTGAGTGAGAGTGCATGAGGGTGAGTGAGGGTGAGGATGAATGAGGGTAAAACCATGAGAGGGAGTGAGAATGCATGAGGATAAGTAAGGGTGCGTGAGTGAGGGTGCATGAGGGGGAGGGTGCATGAGGGTGAGTGAGTGAGGGTGAGGGTAAATGCTTGAGGGTGATGGTGAGTGAGGGTGCATGGGGGGGGGGGTTAGTGCAAAAGGGTGAGTGAGTGAGTGAGTGAGGATGATTGGAGTAAGTAAGGGTAAGTGAGTGAAGGTAATTGAGAGTGAGGGATAATGAGTAAGGGTGAGTGAGTGAGGGTAAGTGAGTGTCAAACTTTTGTCCCTCACAGCGAGAGGGGCCGGGGGTCGAATCCAGTTTAAGGACAAACGACCATCATTAGAATTAATTTTGCTGTAAATACGTTGTCCCTGGTTTGCAGATATAACAGATCTCTCTCAATGCTTTCTGCAGGATTTTGGAGTATGTTCGGCATTTTCGCTTGTCCATCCAAAACCTTTGTGTTGGATTCCGATGTTCGTTCATTTAATCCCCCCAGTCCCACGTCCATAAATGAATACAATCAAGCACTTAACTATGGTGTATATGTACAACCTTCTTAAACAGTTTAGGGAAGGCTCCTTTGCATGACCATCACCCTGCACACTAAGTAAGATTCAAAACCCAGACATGATTAGATTGGATGACTGGCCTGCAGACTTAACCCCGTCCAGCTCTTTTGGGATGAACAAGAACAGATTATGAGCGAGGCTCTCTCATTCATCAGCGTGTGACCTCCTAAATATCATTCAAGATACATTCTCACGAACACACTACAAAATTTTGCAGAAAACCTTTCCAGAAGTGTCTAATATCTGCAAAGCAAGGTTTTATATTGAAGCTAGGTGTAGTTTGCAGGTGTCCCTGATACTTTTGTTCATACAGTGTTCATACTGTACCTGTCAGCATTTATCCGCACAGTATCATGTAAACGCTGGGCATCCAATCGCTGTACAGTAGGTAATCACTACACCTTGATGAATCATCTCATTACGGTTGGAGCTGAAATGTAGATTAATGAGAAGCACTACATCCTGAGAGAAGAGGGGCAGATGGGCTCTATTGTTTGGGTTTTGAAGTTTAACGAACCATAAACTCTCGGAAAGAGTCCCAACACATTCATTCAGCACTCATCTCCAAATGAATGGGAGTGAACACACTACCCAAAACACTCATTAATCAACATCGGAGCGTCACAGACAGCCGTCATCTGCAGATACGAATACATCACCGGATTCTCGCTCACAAATTGGTATTGGTATGTAGACATATAAGATGCCTTGTCAATTACACTATATATCTAGAACATACGAGAAGATTGCATCTGTAATGGAATTATTTAAGAATGTATAATTAATTATAATTAATAAATGTATTAATTATTATATAGCATGATTTGTAAAAAATGAGGATGCATGAAGAAAATTGTGCATACATGGCCTGGACAAAAATATTAGGACACACCTCCTTATCATTGAATCCAGGTGTTTTATTCAGTCCCATTACAATGTGGGAACAGTTTGGGGAAGGCCTGCATTTGCAATAGCCTTACCCCCGGGGACAAAGCAAGTCTTTAATGGCTTGGCTGGATGAGAAGAGCTCCTACAAAGCCTGGACCTTAACCCCATAAAACCATTTAGCCCAGAGACTGAGAGCCAGAACCTCTTTCCATCCTCAGCGCCTGACCTCATGACCTTCTGCATTGATGAGCAAAAATCCCCACACTCCAAAATATTGTAGAAAGTCATGTAGAAAGTACAGTCAAGGCTAGTATATACAGTATATCAACTTAGGATAAGATGTCATCAATGCCTCTGTAAGTGTGAGATGTAGGTCTCTATGCTGTAGGTTCTTATGCTGTAGGTGGCAGGATCACCGTGGGCGGGGGGGGGGGGGGGGGGAAGGGGGGGCCATTGCTG
>JAOUQT010000029.1:449382-475699 GCA_025769995.1 Xyliphius kryptos
ATATATTTACCTGTTTTTTAAATAGTTCTGCTATAGCTAAAGGCAGTTCATACTGAAATAAATCATGTTGCCCTCTGTCCTCAGACAAAGAGCTAAAGACAAAGAAATCCAATTCATTTGTGGTAATTGATAAGTTTACAAGGCTCAGTAAATGAAGAACATTACTTGAGTGGTGGATAATTATCACTCTAGTGACACTGATGTGGTGGTAGTTTATTAGTGTATTGTGTGCTGTTAAACCAGACACAGTAGTACTAATTGAATTTTGAACATTTATTTATTTATTTATTTATTTATTTTTTACTGTGCATTCGTTTGGATAACTTATTGTTCCACCTTTAGGTGAAAAGCCATTTGCAGCATTATTTGTGTTTATCAGTTTCAAATCTTTCACTAGTGTCCATAGTGAAAACTGCAGGATGCTCGTAGTTGAACAGATTCACAATGTCAGTGCTTAATGCAATTTTTTGGGCATGTGTTTGGTCTGAGTCCTAGCATTATTGGTAATGACACCAAATCAACATAGGCAATCAGGCTAAAAACAGCTTTCGCTTATATGTGTAAGACACACAACTTTTATCTTTTTTTTATTAAACATAAAAAAACTAAAGGCTCTTATTTCCATGTAATTTGCATAACAGTATATATTTTTATTTTAAAATTATGCAATAGAATATGCATCTATAACAATTTTGATCATGATTCATGGTCACTTGTTTATTATTTAATTAGTTTAAAAGTCTGTGTTGAGGAAAAGGCCAAAGAAGCAAATTACTGATCTTAAGACTAAACAAAGGTTTGGTTCCTCATACAGATAATCTATGATCTAGGAATATAAATTAGCTCCTCCACTTAATTCTCAGGCATAAGAAAAAAGTACAAACTGTTAACTTTTGTTACAGTGCTTGACAGATGAGGCTCTACTGTCTTTTAGAGGATACTCAAGAGGGCACTTGAGTGGCATATTCTAAATTCTTGCAAAATACTGTGGGAGACATGTTTGAGTCAGCAAAGTTAGTTCTGCATAATGGGTAAAATCGAAGCAGCAGTGATTTGACGGCAGATCCACAAGTGTTACGAATCAGCTGAGCTGAGCAGAGAAGAGCCAGGTTGCCAGGATGACAAAAATGGCGTTTAATAAGAACTACCAAAACATGAAATAACAAACACGGGGAACCGACAGGCGTAACACAAAACAATCAAGGACAGGGACATACGGAAATGGAGAGTATATAAAACAAAAGTCCCTATCACATGACAAACAAAGAACCAATAATAAAACAGAACAATAAATTAACTAAAATGGGACGAAACCTGAGGAAAAAACAAGTTAATTAACTGAACATAAACAAAAACAGTTAAGGAGCGCCAAGCGCTCCTGACATTCAGTCAACAACTGTATTTGATTATTTAGTTAAGAGGGCTCCCCAAACTGTCAACAGTTCAGTGTTGCACTGTTTAATAATAATAATAATAATAATAATAATAATAATAATAATAATAATAATAATAATAATAATAATAATAATAATAATAAGTTAAATGTTTAATTTACCCAGTTTTCAATTATTTCCTGTTTTTATAACATTATAACGGACAATATGCTATAACATATATCATATACATATAAATAATTATGTTTAAATTAAACGAAATCTTTGAATCGTAAAATTGAGAGTTTTAAAACAGAAAAAAGTTGCTTGTCAGGGATGATGATAATTATTCTAATTATAAATCTGATAAACTGTACTTTTCTTACAGACCCTTTTGGATCAGAAAAAAGTATAACGCGTTTTAACAGCAACATAAAACCTTTATATATTTCTAAGAAATGTAACTTAATTACATTTACACATCTATTATTATTATTATTATTATTATAAAGAAATTGATTTAGTATCTAATCATTTAAAGCGTTTTGTTCAGAATTCTGTATTTTTTTTGTCTAATGATGTTTATTAACCATGAAAAAGCGTATGATGTCACATTACTGCGCAGTTTGTAAATGATTAATGAATAAGTATAAATGATATGTTTTAATAAGACAGGATTAAATACATTTTCGCTTTCTAAAACGTAAACGAAACAAACAAAAGAAAGCGAGGTTCATTGTTGACCTGCTGGGCTTTGGGAGGGTGTGTGTGGGGGGGGGGGGTTCTCATATATCGATTGATCATTACATGATCATTACAGACACTGAGTGGAACTCGACAATAATGCCGCAAGAATCTGAAGCAAATGTAAAAGAATCAGCTTCATTTAGAAATAACGTCATAGTTTGAGGTATAATTTCATGTTATATTATTTTTATCTTAAAGTCTGTAATTTAAAGCGTTTATTCTTTTTAACGCTGACAGTGAATCAATTTATTTTATTTCTGTGTGTTTGTTACGGCTACAGTATGTTTGTTAAGATCTGAGATTTGGTCAAAAATGTGTTCTATAAATATTAAAACGTTTTAAAAACAGAAATCGACATCTCATTTCCAGGTGACTTTAAATGAATACCAGATTATCAGTTTAGCAGATATTTCCATAAATTATATTTTAGTATTTTCTATAGTTTTCAAGACTGAATTACATTTATTATAATACTAACGTTATTATTATTATTATTATTATTATTATTATTATTATTATCATCATCATCATCATCATCATCATCATCATCATCATCAGTAGTAGTAGTAATATTGTTATATTTAACCATTATTAATGTAACTTATATAATGGTAAAAAGAATAATAATAATGATTACTATAATTTTTTTTATTATTATTACAATTTTATCATTTAGCTAATAAATTATATCCAGGCTTTAAGTTTCTGCATATGAATTTATGATTATAATGGACCTTTATAAAATACAATGAATAAACTGTAAATAATTAGTTTTTCAGATAATTCGTAAAAATAATCTCAAAGCTCGCGCGCTGTTAATTTAAAGTCTAAAAATCAGTCTTTGAATTTTAACTTCATTTTGAAGTAAAATTGGAAACACTGAGCTCATTCCTTTGAGAAGTTTTATTGCTTCAGTAAATTCTACGTTTTTAAAACTTTGTTACGTTTGAAAGTGAAGCCTTTCAAACGTCCCAAAATATCAACATCAAAAACGCCCGATAAATACGTTAAAACGTCGCGTCATTATGACGTCAGCCAAATCAATTTCGCCACTTTTGCAAACACAACACAGTGGATCTCATGGAAAATACAGAAAACATGCAAAACTTTCCCTCCTCCACCAGCTTGTATAAGCATCATTACACCCCGCCCACAGGTGTACCAAATTAAGAGAGGTACATTTCATCTTCAGGATCTTTAAATCAGATCAGGGGTATTGATCATCTATTATTAAGGTCTATAGACTGACGTCGGGACACGTCGACTGGATTTAGCCCGATTAAATAAATAAGGAGATAAATAAAAAAGGGATTATTTGGATAAAGATGCGGCTGCGGTGAGGCGTTTACACAAATCAAATGATCACAATAATACAGGTAATCTTTAAAGGTTTAACAGAACAAAACATCAAGGAACAAATAGAAAAAGGTTTTATATACGTTTCCTGTGCAACATGCGGATGTGTTATATTAGTGAGCTGAAAAGTCCCACACGCAATATATCTATTAATAAACGTAAAGCAAAAAAAACCCTGAAATTTGGAGCAAAAACATTTTAAAATCAACACAATCGTGTCCTGTCTCCGCAAAGAGGCAGATTTAAACCCAGAACCCTGACAGAACACAGACTCGTGCTAACTGTGCGTCCTGAGCATCACGAGCACGCATAACAAATCCGAGATAGTACACAGGCATCATAATCACCTGTGTTTCATATTCTGATTTACACTCAATCAGATTCCCTCAGCAGTTTTATGAATAATTTCAAAACACAAGTCAGATGAGATAATGATCATATTTGATGATACTACAGTGTAGTTGGTTTCTCCTGAACTACCCACGTGTTGTGTTTCATCTCTTAGCCACGTTTTTTTTATTATTTTTTTAATGAGTCAATTTTGATCATTGGAGCGCAAATACGTAAACCTGCGTTCTGGTTTAAATCCGGGCCACATGCTGGACATAAGCATTAAACTGGACACCACATTAATATCTTCAGTATATAAATAATGTTATGATGCTATAACTTGTCCAACTTGTATTTATAACTATTATTATTAATATAGAATTATACGTCATCAATAAATAATTTTCACAAAAATGCACGTTGTTTTGTTTATGTTAAGAATCTGTAATGTGTGAAGTTACGTCATTAATAATTATCGCATTCGAAATTTTCAGCAAATGTTCATAAATGAACTTTTGGCATCGCGCAAATTATTATTATTATTATTATTATTATCAATAACAATAATAATAATAATAATAATAATAATAATAATAATAATAATAATAATAATAATAATCCAAAGATTTTAAAGCGCGTTTTAGTGGTTACTAATTGCACTATTTTGTATAAAAAGCTTATAAAACGTCATTAGTCACGAACTTTACGCATCGCACCAGCACAGTCCACTTGCTTTCTCTAATTACCCTCCCCCCCCTATACACACTGACAAACACCCCCGCACAAACACCATGAACTTTTTCACAGAAATGCATTTTTTTTACACCATTAACGATTAACGCATTCGGTTTTATCATTATTGTCCTGCAAAATAAAAAATAATATATAATAATAATATAATAATAATAGATCAGTATTAAAAACGTTAATACAGAGATTTGAAAGAGCGTTTTTATGATTAAAATACATGTTTTTTTTGTATGACCAGCTTATAAAAAGTCATTAATTGCGAGCTTTACGCATCGCACCAGCAGCACAGTATACTTGCTTTCTCTAATTACCCCCCCCCCCCACACACACACTGACACACACACACACTGACACACACACCACCCCTTGCCACCTACACCACTTCTCCAAATCTGCAGATCTCTACAGGAAGCTAAATGTCAATGCATGAATTTAACCACCATTTCCTCCTCACTGTCTCCATCTCTCTCTCCTCATATCTCTCTCTCTCTCTACTCCTGTCTCTCTCTCATCCCGCTGTCATATCAAGCTGGCTTTGCTCCTTCTTCGTATTTTTTCAGAACGTGGCACAAACGACAGAATGAAGGAACCCCAGCTTTCGATTTATCCCAGGAATCCGAACCCTGCCTTAAACCCAACGGCTCCTTTTCCCCTAAAACGCGGCGCCTCATCACTGCCCACCCTCCTCCTCCTCCTGCTTCACCTCTTCAGTCCTCTGCACGCGGGGCGTTTCCATGCGTCTCCACTCCACATCCCAGAGCGCACGCAGGCGGAATCGGCCGATGCGAGCGCGCAGTGCTTCCCGCGTCCCTGCGTCCTGATCCAGAGAGAGCTCCGCCGTTCGGTCCGCACGTCTCCACCGCCGAGCGCTAAAGCGGCTGACCCGAGGCGCGCGGCTGCGAAGAAGAAAAAGGGAGCGGGAGAGAGAGAGTAATCAATATGCAAATGGCTTTCACTGGCAATCGAAATGTTCGATCCGCAATCGCAGGCCTTTTTAAGGCAGACGGGTGATGTCAGTTCTGCGGCGAGCGCGCGCGCCCCTCTCAGGGTAAACACGCGGCCTGTTTGTAAGATTCACAAATCACAATAAAAAACAAGACAAAAAACAATTCAGAGTTCCTATTCACAGTTTCTGCTTAAGCATAATTTTGTAAACGCTTTTCAAAACACTATACACCCAAAGAGCAGAATTGATTTTGCGCATTTACGCAAATTCGAGTCCTGGCGCATTATATTAAGATAAATAGAAGTACTTTAAATGACATTTCGCTTTATATAAATAAAAAGAATACAATAGTCCAAATGAAGAACCCGCTGATTTTTTGTATGAACTGTTTCCTGCACTCGGGTTCGGGATGCGCTTCTCTCTTTTTTCCCTTTTGCGTGTATACAAGATTAGGTTTCACTCAGAGCACTGTGGAATTAAATCACGGAGCCCACTTTAAGCCTGTTTCAGCTAAAATGTCTCAGTAATTCGATGCGTTTGCTTTGCGTTCATTTAGGGATTGTTTTTTCCCCTTCTCGTAAATCCAGCCTGATCAAATACAGAAATGGTGCCGCACCACTTCAGTGAGGAGCTTACAGGAAGAATCTGACACACCGCAACGGAACTCACACTCCTGCTTTACCTGCTGCTTCAGGCCCATCTGCTTTTTTTGGGTGGGAAGGTTAAAGGTCACTGACTCCCAAAACAACTTGGAGGAAAACGAATTAAAATGGCACAACCACATTTAATGAAACAGCACCGTGCTTTCTTTGGCTTGGGGTCTATGGGCTGCATGAAATAAATTCAGATCAGATTCCATGGGTTAAGTCAAAAATATACAGTCAACATTTTAAACTCACAATCTATATGATTTGAGGTATGGAGCATCACTTTGGAGTTTGGAGGAAATCCTGCACAGAGCCTTGACCTTTGCTTAATGTTGGCACCTGACCAATTCGGTTTCTGCCAGAAAGAAAGGAAAAGTTTACAGAACAGTACTGACCTATATGCTGTATGGGGTGGCAGCATCGACCAAAAGGCAGAATGGGGAGCTGGAGGTAACAGGAATGAAGATGCTGCCATTTTCATTAGGAGTGAGGAGGATGAACAAGATTGAATTTATTACAGGGACGGAACAGCCGGGGTGTTTTGGAGACAAAGTTAGGGAGGCAAGTTTGAGGGGGCTAAATTTGTGCAGTGGAGGAGGCGGGAGGAGATCATGCAGGTGCCTGGGGTGATGGATGAGCATATACAGGACAGTAAGATGGAGACTAATGATCCACTATGGCGCCCCCTAACGGGAACAACCAGAGAAAGGAGAAGTAGAAGATTTAAAAAAAGGCCCTTTGCAGTTGGACCCTGTAACTATCCCAATATGAAAATTTGCTTTGCTCAGTCCAACCTCTCACAGCTGTTTAAATAAATATTATTTGGGGCGATACAGTGGTTCAATTGTTAACACATCGTCTCTCAGCGTTGGGGAGTCCTTGTTCGATTCCTTAACTAGGAGCAGTTTCCATGTTCTCCCTGTGTCCGTGTGGGTTCTCCTCCGGGTTCTCCGGTTTCCTCCCACAGTCCAAAAACATGGATTCCAGGTAAATTGAATGCTCTAAATTTCCCCGTATTGTGTGTGGATGTGTGAGTGAGTGTGTGCTTAGCGATAGATTGGCAACCTGTCCTGGGTGTTAATGCCCAGCGCCCGAAATGTTCTCCCCTGGATGGGCATGGGGAACTGCGACCCTAGTAGAGGAATAAGTGGAAGATACTGGATGGATGGATGGATGGAAATATTATTTGTGCAGGTCATAATAAAAAGGCCATACATTTCATTCAGACAGGGCTTTACACAGTGGACAGCAGCGTTAGGTCCTACAGGGTGTTTGTAGGTCTAGGGTTTGAACTAGACCGCAGAACATTGTGCAATAGCACCACACACCCCTGTCCTACCACACTGCGGTTACCCAGTGCAGCAGGACGTGCTGATAAACAGAGTGCTTAACCATGCTAATCTCTCAGCATAAATAATTAATGCAGCCAAGGCACCTCACAGTCTCCCTGCGCTGCCTCCAATTTAAAAACCAGGAGGTGAATGTCAAACGTCTCACTACACACTTAATGGAAGTATCGCTTAATTGGGGACAAATACCTTTTAGGACTCATGCAGGTATTTAGGTTTCATCTCCATGAAGTAATAAATATAAAACCTCCTATGTGTTGATCCTGCATTGCAGTGAAGGGATTCTATAGTACCACAGTGTTCCAAAAACAAGAAATTTAATTTAAATGAGTATAATAAACCACATCCAAATTGTGATAAATAAACTCTCCACCTATTAGGGTTTCAGTGGTAGAGCTATTGATCGGGTTAAAAAAAACAAAACAAAAACGTAAAACTCAAACAAAATGACTGAAAACTATTCATATCACAGCCATTATATACATCTTTCGCTTATTCCTCTATGAGGGCCCATGCCCATCCGGGGAGAACATCTCGGGCACTGGGCATATACACCCAGGACAGGGTGCCAAACAACAACTAGGCACACTCTCACTCACACATCCACACTTTATAGAGGGCAATTTAGAGCATTCAGTTTACCTGGAATACTTGTTTTTTGGACTGTGGGAGGAAACTGGAGAACCCGGAGAAAACCCACGAGGACACGGGGAGGACATGGAAACTCCACCCAGATCGGGATTGGAACCAGGAATCCCCAGCGCTGTGAACATGCTAAGCACTAAGCCACTGTGCCAATGAGACTGCTGCCATTGGCACCCGCAGAGTGGCACTGAGCCAAAAGTGGCCCTCATAAGGAAACATTAATGTGGATCACATGTTCCAAAACACATCTGGTCCACATTTAGTATTCAAATGATACTGCTATCTATATGTCAGCAATAAGTGGCCTAAATGCAAATGCAGGTAAAATATAAGCAGTGCCACCTATATGTACAGTAAGTCCTGTTTGGCTGATGTGTTTGGCGCACTTTCATAATGCAGTCAATACATGGGGTGGGCTAGATGAAAATCGGTGTAACTGAAAGCAATTTTAAAGCCCCTTCTTCACAACAAAGTGCTAGAACATCTACGAGGACTTTTGAAATTACGAGGTGAGAAGTACTTTTTAAGTACCACAGATAAAAAACAGAACACATGCATATGTTGTAATGATTCCTCAGTAAATATTTTAGTGCCTTCTCTGTCTTTGCTTTATAAAGCCAAACAATTTTCAAAGCCTCTGGAGCGATATAAACCCTGTTATTATTTCGAGGACATGTAATGATGTCATTTTGCAAAGAAAACACCATTTTCTATACAGACCCTCCTTCATTTTATAAAACCCCATTTTCTTTGAATACAGCACGTCGGTGGCCAATACAAGATCTGTAGCCTATCATTCACGTAACCTATTGGCATTGTTACAGGGACTAATTCTATGTCCGAGCAGCTCATATTTACAATAATGAGCCATTTGGGATTCAACCTATAGCAGCAAAATCATCCCATCTGTCAGAATTTGGCATTTATGCTTCCTTTGTCTTAATGTGAATTCTAAATGGCTCCTTATTTCAAAAAGCCGTGCACCACAAAGTGCATAAAGCATATTATATTCCCTGTGTGATGTGTTTATACAGGTAGCAGGGAGCCGAAAGCCAAATATCTTTCGATTGGACACACTTTAAATAGTAAAAACGCTTCCATTTTATGCCCATCGTAAAGGAAGCAGGATGCTGAGCACTGCTGGAACACACCTAGTGCCCTATATGCATGTGGAAGCAGTCAGTTCAAATGCGTCGTAGTGCCCTTATGTAGGGGGCAGGCAGGCATTTGGGATGTAGCCGTGGGTCGAAGTCGCACCCGTTGCCTATCCAGCCAAGGCGAGCTGATGAATAGTAAATTACTTATTGATCTGGCTCAGCTGTAGGGCGCATGATGTGTAGTACGCACCATTTCTTCCCCTTGTTTCGGCAGAAAGCCGCTGATGGTGGACAGGCTCAAAAAGACAGGCACGTCCCCGAAGGAGGTCCGCTAGAATCAGCTCAAGGTCCACTGTCTTATTTTGTCTTATTATTATCAGTAATATCAATCAGTAATACTGTCCAGGTCCATTTTTATGCACATGGCAACTGTCTAACCGATGATGGATCATGAATGCATCTCAGATCATCTGGTCTGCTACTTTTTGCACACCCTTTCATTAAACCTATCCCATAATATGCTAGGATTTCCTTTCTGCTTCATCTGACTAACATTTGATTATAAGTCATCAGTTCAGGGTACGAGTTTGGATCTTTATGTACAAGCCCCATGGTGCAATAGAGATTTATCTCATGAATAGAAACAGATCCGTCATTAAGTCCAAAGTACAAACACATTTAAAAAAATGTGTGTGTGCCTGTGTGTGTGTAGTGCTTAATCGTTCCCTCTAAAAGAATGGGACAGGAATTGATGAACCTAAAGCCAGAAGAGCAGCTTACTGATGTGTAAGCTCCCAGGTGTGTGTGTGGGTCTGTGTGTGTGTGTGTGTGTGTGTGTGTGTGTGTGTAAATAGATGTAATTCTCCCTATCACACCAGCCATTGTGCTCCAGTGTTGACTCAGTCATGTAACTGGTTAAACCATTACCTCTGTCAGTGAGTGGCATGTAAATAGAGTCGAGCGTTTGCTAAGTAAAAGTTTCCCACAACAGAGAAGCTCAGGAATGAACTTTCCTCCTGGGAACAATGAGAAGAAACCAAACATGATGAAATCACAAATATCAGACCATATTACGTTCAGTTAATCAGAGAGGAACAAACTATACAGCTGATAAACTCGGAGTTCAGATCTAAAGTCTGATATTTATAGCCATCTGTAAAGTCAATGTTATTTATATTGCATTTTTAAGAATCGATATTTCTACAAAGCGGCTTCATAAAAATGAAGTCAGATATAAAAACCTGCATTGTGCTTACAAATATAATATTTGTAATAAGCCATATTTTATACAAACAATATTTGTAGCAGTGCATCAAAACAGAATGGATTTCATGATGAATTATTTCATGCAGGTTTATACGTTTATTCTTAAACGCATTAAATGTTTCATAAAGGAATGAAGTACTGTTGTGCACTGGAAAAAGTTCCTGGGTCTGATATTTTGCCATAGTGAACATGATGCATTGTACGTGATGTGCATGTTCTCCTCGTGTCTGCATAGGCTCCTTCTAAAGTACATTAAAGAACATTCTAAAGAACATTAATGTGAAATTAAGCATGGATTGGTGTGTCTTTGTGTCTGCCCGTGACGGACTGGCACCCTTTTTTTTCCCACCCTGTGAGGGCTCCAGCATCATATCCCCTTCCTTTGGAGACACTAATCAGGATAAGAGGTCTTGAAAGTAAATGAATGTCCCTTAAATGCAAGGGGTTATTTTTTCAGATAACCTGTTTGTCACATCGTAATCAAAGTTTCACACATCTCCCTCTCATCATATTCATACCAACCCATAATACTTATAGAATCGCATCGGATGCATTTTCAAAATAAATAATTGCTTTTCAAGTTAAATCTACTAATTCAGACGTACCATTAATACATTCACTTATAGAATGTAAAGGATGAGGGATGAGTTGAACTCTGGTCTTTCGGCTTTGTGTATAAAAACCTTCAGCGTTTCGACTGTAGTGCACTTCTGAAGCTTTTAGGGTTTATGGTCCCTATTGTTTCATATGTAGTGAACATATATAGCAGAACGTGGCATTTCAAATTTTACCTATTGTCTATCTTACCAAGGTTAACTGTTGAATGGCGGGTTATTGATTAGGCTCAGGTGTAGCACACGATGCTAACTATTCCCTTCCAAACAAAGCCAACCCTCAGTGTAAGAATCCGAACGAGAGCGGCACAGAATGCAGAATGCAGACAGATTGTGTATGTGTAGACGGTTCCAAGAAGTGAATTTCTATGTGCCGGTGAGATTTTTTTGTGTGTTTGCTGGAAGAATCTAAAAGCAGCGGCGCGTTGAGAAACCACACAGCGAAGTCTTTGTGCTCAGACTGAGGGCTTCTTTTTCCAGCAGGCGTCATAAAGCTGATCAATAAACCAGTGCAGCATTACAGCCGTGTGTGTGTGTGTGTGTGTGTGTGTGTGTGTGTGCAGGGTTTTGAAGGTGCCACAGGGCCACAATTTGAACAAATAGAGTCTACAGGGTGTTTAAGAGCAGTTTTGGTGAAGCTGCTTCTCCAAAGTCAATTCATAGCGAGTGAAACATCCAGAGGATCATTATTTCAGGGTTTAGACTCTTTTTTTTGCATTAAAGTATCTTTGCAATTTTAAAAATCATTGTGTTTCTGAACATTGGAGAATAAAGTGGGCTCTTTTTTATACGCAGTTCTGAAGCTGGGTTGACTAAAAAGCCAACGGATCTCAAAAAACCTTTACAGAAACACAACGCCGATACACAGCATGGTTGGAACTTTCTGTTCAAATTACAGATTATGATTAATTATGAACATTTGTAACACAAACTGCACATTTTAAAGACATTATTGCGAATTTGTCGTATTTAATATTGTAAAAAAAAATCGAACCTAACCCGTATGATAGTGATGTAACTTGTCATACGTCAACATTTTAAACATGTCAGTCCTGTTGAGGATTTATTATTTATTTAAAAGTTTTAACATCCAGACGGCACTAGACAGGGTCACCGGGGGGAAGGGGGGTTCCACATGCCCATCCATGGGAAAACATTTATGATACACCAAGGACAGGGTGCCAATCTATTAATGGAAACACACACCCACACAATATATAGGGGCAATATATATAGGGACTGTGGGAGAAAACTGGAGAGCTTGAAGGACACCACCGTGGATTGGGATTCTAACCTGGATCCTCAGCGCTGAAAGATGAATGTGCTAAACACTAAGCCACTGCCAACAATGCTGAATCATATCCCCAAAATAATCATGATACAATTATGTGGCAATTTACTGTCTTCGGATTGATGGAGGAAATCGAAATACCAGGAGTGAACCCACTCAGGCATAGAGAGGACATGCACTGACCTTTATTTACCCCAATTTGGAATTGTACCCTGGAACTTCTTGCCCTCCTGTTGGGACATAGCTTGGATGTGTTAGAGACCTGAGTATGCAATATGGGGTTGCAAGACGTGCATCATAGGAACCATAAGTCTCACGATACAGCCAAGAGCATTTCATATGTATAAGAAACACTGCCAGATGTGGAGCTGATGCATTTTGGAACTTACATTATTTTGTACATTTTTAATGTGAGCTACTTATAACTGAAATATATAGGAAGCAGAACCGTATGCCCGCCAGACATCAGATGTGTTTTGGGACATTTGTGCCACATTAATGCTTTCATGACGGCCGGTTTTCCAAAATTAAACCCACCACCATATTCAACCTGGATAGGAATGTACATTTGCGTTGTGTGCATAATACATCACAGGGTTTGGCTGCGTTCAGTAGTGTGTTCTGGAAATAATCCTCCCTATGTGTCACTGCAGGAACGGCTTAGGGATTTTTTGGGCTTCGTACCCAAATGAGTCACAATGTAAACAGAAAATACAATCCTGCGCTGACTTCGTCATGTTTGTTGATGCACAGCAGCTTAGCTAATGGACTATGGACCAGGGGTTTAATGATTAAAGCTCCATCACTGCCAGTCCGCCATTGTCAGGTCCTTGACCAAGGTCCTTAACACCGAAGCCTCGTTGGCATGACAAAAGAATTTGATTAGAAAACCGAAAGTAATTTTATTTTTTATTTTTTATGTGTTATACATCCTAACAATATTTTTTCACACTGACACTCTGTGTGACAGATCTGTGGTTCGGATGGACAGAACCCTTGACTCGCTGGACCGCTTGGTCTAAATTTGGCATGGTTGGTACTCTTCAGTATTTCAATGTTTATAATTGAATTAACAAATATTCCAAGGACGAGAGCCACCAAACACAAAAGACACAGGGTTTTCTTAAAATCTCCTTCAGAGCTCCTGAACTGGAAATACAAGTCGAGGAGGTTCACCTCCACAGAGGACAAAAGCATTTTAATAAAGTGGTTTCTTTGTAAATACAAATAGCTATGGAACATAAATCCTGAGTAACAAGACAAATCCACCGCTGATTATCTGTTTTCGTGATGCACCCGGTAAAAAGGTGATGAGTTAGAGAAAGCGGAACTATCTAATTCCAGTCCCGGAGGGGAGAACGGATTCTCCCAGCGGTGCTTCATCTTCCTCTCTGCTCGGACTTCTCCACCCACTTTGCTAAATACCCTTATAAAGCCGATCCTGCTTTTCCTGCAGCTCCGAGCCGGGGCGTAATTTCAAACCCTGCAGTTCCAGCACAAAGAATAATGGCTGGCAAAGTCTCCAGTTCCTTTTGAACCCAGAGTGAAGATCCATCCATGCATGTTAAACAATCATATGTTTGTGGGAACAGTTTGGGGAAGGTCCTTTTATGTTTTTTCACAAAATGATTGTGTGTGCCACAGTGCACAAAGAAAGGTCTGTTGGGCCTAGTTTGCTACAGTTCCTGTCCAGCCCACATGGAACCATGACCTCAGCTATACAGAACTCATCTGGGAAGAACTAGAATGCAGGCCACCCCACCGACCACTGTGCTTACATATATATATATACAGCGCTCAGGGAGCAATTAGGGTGAGGTGCCTTGGTGGGACCAGGAATGGAACCGGGGATCTCAGGCATTTGACTGACCTCACAAATGTCGTTCTGACAAAAAAAACAAACATCTACACACTCCAAAACCATGTAGAAAGCTCAGTGGAAATGGTTACGCTGCCAAAGTAGAAAGTAGCAAGAACAGGATCTTATAAAACATCCTGTAAGTACAATGCATGTTTTTAAATAATGAGCTTGCTTGCAATGCGGTCATACCCATGCCAGCGGAGTGATGCTAGAGTTTGGAAATAAGCCAAATGAAATAGTTTGGAAATGAATTGTGGGTAATCAGGTGTCCACGCAGCAGACAAAGAAGGAGAGGGAAGACAGAAAGAGGTGGCGATTAAAGAGGAAGAAGGGAAGAAAAAAGGGGGAGGGGGTGATAGCATCTTCAAAATGGAAATGGCCAGCTGGTCATCCTGCTGTCGGATGACCTTGAGGTCAATGTCACTGACCAGAGCAAGGACACACACACACACACACACACCCCCACCCACCTACACACAGGAGAACGCTACAGTGGCCACAGCACCAGATGCAGGGTCAAGCCCAAATCTCAGTTTGGCTTTAAATAAATGTTTTAGCTTTAAGTGAATGCAGTTCAAACATCTCATTGATGTCATTGCTCACATGGCCTCATCGCTACCAACTCAGAACCGCACCGTGCACAAACTACCGACAAAACCTCATTTATACAGTTTGCGAAATACCTTAAATATTTCTTATTTTATTCCGTGAAACGATCCAGTAAAAGCCAGATTCAGCTAATTCTCCAGAATCGCGTAGTTCTGTGTCGTCCGTGTGCCGTTAAACCATCGAGACGCGCTCATGACTTTGACATAAGCACACATTCCTCTCTGTCTGAAAAGGATCCTGAGCAGATCAATGCGCAGGTTTACATCTGCAGCTTTGACTGAGGAATTTATGAGAGGGCTCTTGTCAGGTTTCACATCAGACTTTATTGATGAAATTCCACAAGCGCCCTCTGAATTCCCTCCCGAGTTTCTCAGAAGGGCGTTTCTTTGTTGGGATGATGCTTCAGACCATCGTGGTAGTCCCGTCGGCGTTACGAGTTCAAGACCAAGCACTTGGGATTCATCCGCACTCAAACAATTTGCTTATTCATCAGTGGTGAGCCATGTTTCTTACTGTAACAGAGTCGAATACAAACATACAGCACTGGGACAAAACATCCAGGGCAGTTTAGAGGTCAGAACCACGAAGAGATTGAAAGCCAGCACACCAGCAAATGTAAGAGATAGATTATGGTCATCGATGGTTAAAGGTGTAAAGCCTTTACACTAGCCGACCCGCTGTGTAGCATACACTAAATAATTACGCCCTTCCTAAACACATCGTTGCTGGTCCTATTTCTGTCTTGCCACCATGAACTCCGGAAGTATTGCTGTAGTCAGCGTATTGTTGAGCAGACTGGATAATTATGCATCCATGACTAAGAATAATGGATAGCATGTCTCTGAAGGTATCCCAATGTTGGCAAACGAAGGTTAACAGCAATGTTGCAAAGTTCGAAAGAAACAGTTTCATGATGACATTTGTCCAGAAGTATGCGACTGAATCAAACAGTTACCTGATGCTGACAGGTAAATAGGTAGGTAGGTAGATGGGGAGGTAGGTAGGTAGATGGGTAAGTAGGTAGATAGATAGATAGATAGATAGATAGATAGATAGATAGATAGATGGGTAGGTAGGTAGATGGGTAGGTAGGTAGGTAGGTAGGTAAATAGGTAGGTAGATAGATATATGGGTAGGTATATAGATAGGTAGGTAGATAGGTAGGTAGGTAGGTAGGTAGGTAGATAGGTAGGTAGATAGATGGGTAGGTAGATGGGTAGGTAGGCAGATAGGTAGGTAGGTAGGTAGGTAGGTAGATGGGTAGGTATATAGATAGGTAGGTAGAAAGGTAGGTACATAGATGGGTAGGTAGATAAGTAGGTAAATAGGTAGGTAGGTAGGTAGGTAGATAGATGGGTAGATAGATGGATAGGTAGGTAGATAGGTAGGTAAATAGGTAGGTAGATAGAAGGGTAGGTAGGTAGGTAGATAGATATAAACACATCACAAAGTTAATGTTTTTTAAAAGCACATAGGTAGGCGCATTGGGAATAAAGGTATTACTGCACTCAGGTTCCAAATCTAAAAAATAAAGAGGGTGGGGTCAGAAAGGGCATGTGCCAAATCAAAATATGTGGATTGGAAACAAAATTAGTTATGAAAGATTGAGGTGATTGTGGGTGTGTGAGCTTCATGTTGGGAGAAGGATGCTGAGGATGGAGCCAAGCAGGAGGAGAAGAGGAAGGACAAAGAGGAGATTTATTGGTGTGTTGAAGGATGACATGCAGGTGGATGGGGTGACCCAGCAAAATTCTTGGGAAACTACACAATCAAGAACGATGATTCACCGTGGCGCCCCCTATTGGATACAGCTAAAAGACAACTTTGGTTTCACAGTTAGCATCATTCTGCATCTTTTATATCTGCAGAAACATGGGGGAAAACTCACTTTACAGACACGAAGCATCAAAACACTAACCTACTCCTCTGTAACTCCCCTGACTGATCACTCAGCTGATCGGCTGCGATTGATTAATTAATCCTGAACTAGTGCCCTTCCATCAGCAGCACTCCCTCCCTCCCATGCTAAAGCACACCAATCAATTAACACCGCCAGTGGATTATAAAGTGTGCAGAGGGATAATGGAGGAGTTCTGGGGGTTGATGCAGTGCATCAGTACAGACTCACAGAGTCCATTCAAAATATGCATCATGAAGGCAAAAGTATTAGAACACATCTTTTAATTACTATACTCAGAGGGATTCATTAGGTCCCAATAACACAACTGTATAAAACCTATACCACATCGCTATGCATTTTGAACTACTGTATGCTTTCAATAATGTGGAAACAGCTTGGGGAAGGCCCTCTGCTGTTGTTCTAACGTGATTGTTCCTTACTGAAGCATGGCATTAAAGAATTTGATCTACAAAGAGCCCTATTCATTATTGCGATGAAATAAATGGAGATTGTGAGGAAGATTCTTTCATCCAACATCTGTGGATATACAACGATATAATAAACTGACAAAATCAAAATGTGCAGATTTTAAACAAAATATAAAATTTATAATTATATGCATATTTACATTTGTATAATCTGTTTTCTATTTCTATATTGACTCTCTATTTTTATTTCTGTGTTTTTACCTAACTGTTATCACTCTTGGTATTTCATTTCCCTAAATGGAAGGGATCAATAAAGTTTTATCTTATCTTATCTTAGTGCCTGATCTCACAAATTATTATAATAATAATTTTTTTTTTTTAGAAAAGTGGAACCGGTGGGAAAATAGTTAGTCATGTAGGTGTAATGTGTAGGTGTCCCAATACTTGCTACAATATTCATATCACAGGAATTATTCTTTTAATTAGAATGTTTAGAATCAGAAATCCCCAGGGAGAAACTGCAGTAATCACAGATGGCCCATTTACAGTGTTATAGCATACAAATAAGAATTAAGAATAAAGGTTACTAAAGGTATTAATACTACTAATATTAATAATAAGCACATTGAAAAATAAAAACCAGAAGAATAAATGCAATGTAATCAATTTTATAAGTATTATTAGCCAATTTAAATGCAAAATACAAAATAAAAAGTGACAGTGGAAAGAAACTATTTTGCATTTTCTTGAAGTCCTAATTTTATTCCTATTCGTCTCAAATGTTCAGTTTTTGGGTTGTGATAAGGGTTTGATGCCGAGCACTGACGCTCCTCCAAATCAAACCCATCAGACCAGGTCTCTATAGAGCGTTAGTTGTGCTGGAACATCCCCCCACCCTGTGTTGGGGACATATGTGGATCTAAATACTCTTTAGATTTAATACAATTTAGAGATTTCAACACAACCAAGAAACGGAGTTTTAACACGAGATCTGAGCTAAATAAAAATGGCAGACACACTGTGGCTGTTGACATTGTGGCTTTTGTATAGAAAGAGAATAAGTCCCATTTAGTGTTCTAGGGTTCTAGTGTTAAGGTTCCAAGAAAGCAAGGAGCACAATTTCAGCAATAAACCTGCTTACCCTTCTCAATAAACACAACACAGTACCTCAGATTTATTAAACCATCATCACTCTTTACTGTCCTCTTTGTATCCGAACAAAGGAAAATATGGAGCACTGCATGCCTGCAAAGGTGTGTGTGTGTGTCTGTGTGTGTGTGTGTGTGTGTGTGTGTGTGTAGTGCACAGAGCCTACAAAATTATTGCTATTGATTTCTTTCCTTCGAGACGTGGTAACCTTACCAGATGGGACGTTTCAGCTGAAGGAGGACGAGACCAGGCAGAGTCTCTCTGCTTTCCGTCTCTATCTGCGCACAGACTGAGATTCACATATAGCACGTCATTTCCACTCTTTTATACTTTTTACTTCTTCTATTGTGTTTTTTCATCCATTCGCCGTACAGTGGGCTGAGACTAGAATGTTTGGGGACCAGTCAGACAACGAGGACCCACCCAGGACCCAAGAAGGACCCACTAAGGACCCACAGTTTATTAGAACGTGCTGAAATTCACTTCAATGGAATTTCGCATACTGAATAATAATGCATACAGAACATATCATGTCAGAATTCTGCTCAATACAGTCAAAAGTGAAATCCACCCACGTTAAATCCCCACATTTAGTCAATGTAGAAAACCCACTTTATGAATAAAGGACACAGCCCTTAATTATTGTACTCAGGTGTTTAATTCAGTCCTATTTTTCCGAAATCAGATTAGAGACCTTCTTGCCGTGAGGCGAAAGCACTAAACACCCCACCACCAGCCCGCCAGAGCATTTTGTTCAAAATAAGTCACATAATTGCCCTGAAACTAGTTTATTTCACCACTAGCCATGTATTCGTCCCTCCTGTATTCACACAACACAACTTACATGTTCTCATTGTATATATTTCTTTTCAAATCAGGAACCGTCTGCTAAAGAAACTGACACAGAGGCAACATGCTCACACCCACTGCTCATTAAATTACTGGGTTTGTTATTAGGAAAACTCACGGTGTACACCGAATCCACAGAATTTCACTTAACGATGACAAAAAAAAAACAAACAACAAAAATCAATTCCAACCTTGATGCCAAATATCTTGTTTTATTGATCTCTTCGTGCCAACACCCCCACCCCGTTCCCAATTCTGGCCCAGAGTATTCAAATTACAACAACAATTCAATAAAAATTAACTCGGCACTCTGCCCAGGATATGAATTACACACAGGCGCAATCTGGCAACCTCAAAAGCCCCTGGCTGGAAAGCAGACGCCGGTCGATTGTGATACCTGATTTACATGATTTAAATATCGATAAGGAGATGTTATACTCGATTGAGTTCAGCGCAGAGAGGCTGCTGGAGCTCGGACCGAGAGCAATTTATGATCCCAAACGACATCATGTGTTACCCAGCCCCTACAAATCATTCTAAACAAATCACTGAATATTCCACTCCACCTATTAGACAGACATATCACCTGTTCATCTCGTGTTTCATGCTTTCATTAGTTTGTCGTCCTTGAAATGACAGATTGGAGCTGTAATTGTTGACCAAAACAGAACGGTGGTTCGGGTGGGGAGGCAGTGTAGGCCATTGAGCCAGTCTCTTAACCCTAATTGTCTCAGTGGAATCATCAGTTCTGTAATGATCTCCACCTTCAGCAGCAACAACAACAACCTGCCACGTATACACGTATATTTATTATGTCATATTAAATAATACACCATCAGATCATGTGACTTGTACATTCATCTAGGGCTTAGATCGATAGATAGATGTCAGAATATTTATTGTCATTAAACCTGTATAATGGTATAACAAAATAACTCTCAGGTATTGAAAAAATCAATTTAGGAAGGAAAACTATAACTTAGAGTACATAGAAATTCCAAAAAGAGAGAAAACCCTTCCCCCCCAAAAATAACAAAAAATAAAGATATACAGACATTTTGTGATAACACACAAACAAGACCTTGTGTGATTTGCAAGTAGAAAAAAATGCACTTTGTTTCCTTCTAAACAACGTAAAATATTTTACAGTGTAATAATATTGCAATTTTTTAAAAGTTATTTTTTAAAAATAGTGAAAATATTTATAATGAGTAAGTTTACTGCACTGGGGTGAAAACAGTTTTTGAGTCTAGTTGTTTTACTTTTGATTGTTCCGTAGGTTCTTTTCTCAAAAAGCAATGAATTAGTTCCAGAGTTTACGAAGTTCTTTTTGCTGCCAATCGAGTTGTATTTCTAAGTTTTAAGTTTCAATTGGCTAAAAATATCTGCAAATATACTCTCCAATCAGAGAGCGTGAATATGCTGACATTGTTTAAGCCTTCTAGAAGGCTTCGGTAAGGAAAACTCAAAATCTGATTGGTTGAAGCAACAGAGGTCGCGCTACACGCTACTAATGCTCATTTAGCAGCTAGTAGCAGGTACTTAATAAAAAAAAAAACAGCAGAGAAGTAAAACAAGTGTTAAAAAATAAGCAAAAAGAGGAAATGCAAGTAAGAATGCAGAAATGTAACAGTAAAAAAAAAATGTACAAAATCTGAAATGGAATTCGTATATATCGTGTCAACGAAACAATAGCAAACGAAATAGTGCAGATGTTTTGAAGTGTTCATAATGCAAGCGAGTCCTTACTTATTTGTCCTAATTTTTGGATTTCTCCCCCTTCTACCTGCCCCACTAGACAAATGAATGATCCTGACGGCTCTTGGAACAAAGGATCTCCTGAGTCTGTCTGTAGAGCTGCTCTGTGACAGTAACCTGCTCTAACCGAACGTTCGAATGAAGGAATGAATGTTTACAAGATGAATCTTAATCCCGTAAGCAAGTGACAGCGCGACAGTCAGAGAGAGACCTACATGGGGAGAGCAACTCGCTTCTCACAGTGCGTATCAGTCGAGAAGAACTCGGCTTTTGTGAGTCCTTATCAGTGACTCAGGGACAGAGTTGTATCTCGGCACACAAAGCACACAGCAAACAGTGTTGGGAGGTCTACAGTGTGTGTGTGTGTGTGTGTGCTAGGGGTTGAGGTTATGACCTTCAGGCCAGTTGAACCCACATCTTCCACGTGGGGCCACCTCCCATGAGGCCTCACCGGACAGCTCCTCCGCTGCACCCTTAATCAGCGTGCGGCAGAGTGGTCCAGCTGCGCGCCCCTCTCTTCAGCGTGAATGCTAAATAACAAGCAGCGAGAATTCGGCAATGCAGTGAGCTCTGCATGCCAGAGATAAAGTCCCTGATGATAAGGTCAGGTTAATATCTGACCAGCCACAGCACAGAGATTAGCGCGGCGTTAATGCAACGAGCATTGAAGATTCTCTGACTGTTTTCTTTACTACAGACTTGCATAAAAAATCCGGGTTCGACGTTTAGAATAGAAGAGTGCAATTTTGATAGTACAACATGCAAATACTTTCCAAACTCAACAACAGACAGGGGGTGTCCTTTTTCTGTCTCCGATGTGCATTTACATTTTCTCCATTTTAATAGACGCTGTTATCCCAACTGGGTCGGGGTCAGAACACAAAGTTGCATAACCTGGATTAGGGTTAGGGACTTGCTCAAGGACTTGCTCATCACTTTCATCACTTCTGTGGGCCTGGAATATGAACCCACAACCTTCAGATTGATAGCTCTAACCACATTTTCCAAAATGAAAAGTAATTATAGGATTCTGAAAAAGCGAAGCAAGTGAAATACCTGGACCAATTCCATGTGGTACATAAGCCTTTTGGATTCAGTGATTGGGACGTGTGTCCCAAAATATCCCCCATCGTGGGAAGTAGCATTAAACTGGGATGAATAATGAATTCTTAAAATTGTAATGCCATGCACATATATATAGCCCACCCGCCCACCCATCACTGGTACTTGGTTTGGTTATTACCGCAAGGGTTCTTGCGTTTAAGAGCCCATGTTGTTAGCCAGTTTTTTTTCAGTTTCACATGATTATCTATCACATTAGGTCTTTTAAATCCGATTGGCTGAGCCATTTGTCCAGTCGTGACATTATTAACAATAACACACACCTCTGAGTGCTTCACATTTACATCAATGTGTGATATACAATACATTATTTGAAAGCGTACCATAAATAGAGATACAGATTAATATATAAAAAAAAGAAGGCGACACTGCATAGTATTTAGCACATTGGCCGCTCACCTCTCCATCCCGATCTGGGTGGAGTTTCCATGTTCTCCCCGTGTCTTTGTGGGTTTGCTTCGGGTTCTTCGGTTTTCTCCCACAGTACAAACACATGGATTTAAAGTAAATTGAATGATCTAAATTGCCCCTATATAGTGTGCCTGTGTAGAATTTCAAAATGAAACCTGCGTAACTTTTGTAAGTAAGCTACAAGGAATTAACCTGCCAAATTTCAGCCTCCCACCTATAGGGGAATTAGGAAAATTAGTGATGAGTCAGTCACTGAGTGAGGGCTTTGCCTTTTTTTAGTATAGATAATGCATATCCTCTCATACCTTTTTGCTTTATTGCAGGCTATCGTTTGATTCAAAACAAATCTGACTAATTGCACTTCTCCCATCACTACAACACACCGTCAGAGATCTATATTTCATCTATACTTTAGTTTACATATATATTTTTATCTTTTGTTCTATATTTCATTTTTAGATTATTACTTTTTGTTGTTTGCCTTAATTAGTGCAATATGGTGCGGCTGGGTCTCTTTGTGATCAATAAGGTTTCTATTTATCTATTTGGTTGTAATTAAAGACTTCCGTTCGTAACGTCCCATATACGAGTTCCTTGTGAATTTGTAGATTTGCCGCCGCGCTCTCGAAATGAGTAAACAGATTCACACGCTCGATAAACTCCCTCAAAGGGCGCTAATGACGAAGGCAAACAGGCGGCGGCGGGCCGAAAAGCAGCTAAGAGGCCACTTGTGAGGTTGCGTCTGCATCCTGGCCTTCTAAGGGCCATTAGCTCGCTCTGAATTTTACTCTTGCTCACCGAGCGCAGCCTTTCAACTTTCTCACCCTCTCCTCTTCCCTCACTCAGCTCCTTTATGCTTCTCTCACACACAACGTCTGGCTCTTTGAAGCAGGAGAAATGCTTCTTCGCATCTTTCTGTCCCTCAAACACTTTTTCAACTTCTCCTCTCACGAGTGTAGAGTCTTTGGGCTTTTAAGCAGCATCTTCGGCTTTTCTCCCCGAGAGTCGATTCTGTTCAGGCTCTCGGATGAAGAAAAGAGGAACGCCGAGGCTCCATTTAGCAGGAGCGCCCTAAAGAGCTCTCCAGCTCATGACGCAGGCCTGGATGTGAGGCTCCACCATTGAGACCGTCTCTCTCTTTCTCTCTCTTTCTTTTTTATCTCATGCTCTTATTGATGGCGCAGGATGTGGATGGGTGATGAGAGGGAAATGGACTTAGACATCTCTCCACCTCCTTTGTCCTGGGTTAAGAAACCGCCAGCGTTAATGGCTGTAGAGCTTTAAAGGTGTGGGTAAATAAGGCGCCATGTTGTGGGAGGTGCTGCAAGTTCATGATGCAGCCTCGTATTATAAAACCTAAAAAAATCCAGTAGAAGTCACAATAATTTACAAATCTTAAAAGTCTTCTAATCACATAATTATCTTATTCAAGAACTTAGCAGTCATTCATTGTGTCATGTGATCTGTGATGCTGCACAGCAGACAGTACACAGGGCGGTCGGAATGACGTGGTTCTCGCAAATACCTTGTTAGGACATCAATAGAATATTGTTCGCACGGTGGCATGTTGCACGATGGACTCACCATGGAAAAGCTGAGCAACTTGAGTGAGCCCATGTGACTCCACTACTCATCTCTCTCCATTGGCTTCTATTTGCTGCCTGCATCAAAAATAAGGCTCTGACGCTGACCTTCAGAACAATCCGTGGATCTTTAACTTTCCCCTATATAGAGTGTGTGTCTGTCTGTCTGAGTGTGTCCCCAGTGATGGATTGGTGTCCTGTCCTGTGCCCGAATCGTTCTCAACTGGAGGGGCATGGGGAAGCCCCCTCTAACCACTTAGTGCCTAACGTTTGCTTTTTAGCGCTGAGGATCCAGGTGAAATTTCCATGTTCTCCGTGTGTCCGCGCGGGTTCCCTCTGGGTTCTCCGGCTTCCACACACAGTTTAAAAAAATGGATTCAAGGGCAATTGTCTGCTCCAAAATGCCTTTATCTAAATTGTTTAAAGCTCTGAATGGAGGCAGTATGCCAGGGAAACAAAAAGAGCGTTTATTCAAAATATACAAATAATAATACAAATAGGGCGGCACGGTGGCTTAGTGGTTAGCACATTCTCCTCTCAGCACTGGGGATTACCGGTTCGAATTCCGATCTAGTGGATTTTCTATGTTCTCCCCGTGTCCGCATGGATTTTTTCCCACAGTCCAAAACCCTCGTAGAGGAATAAGCGGAAGATAATGAATGGATAATACAAATAAAATTTAAATAATAATAATAATGAGAAACTTTATCAATGTGCATTATGGTTTTAAAATCCTTAAGCAGCTGTCATGCAGAAATCCCTAAAACACGCTGAATTGGATCTGCTTGCTCTACACAGGACGTTATATAATTCAATAATGTGGAAAAAAGGGAAATGACAGGAAAATGGAAGAGGAACTTTTAAAGCAAGTGTGTTCATTCCATTTAAAAACACATGGCTCACGTCAAGTAGCTTTTAAATTGAGTCAAAAACATTATTGTGAAGGCAAACCGCTCTGTAAAGATGATCAGATGATGATGAGTCTCTCTCTATTCGTTCACCTCTCCTCCCTTATTGCATCAGAGATATATATTGGGGCTTTGCTTATTGATCAGAAATGGCCTCGGCAAATAATGCTTCAAAAACCTAAAAGCTAATGCACAAAAAGCTTTAAAAAATCAATCCTTATCCCACTAAAGCCGTCCTACGTTTCGAGAAGAAGGAAAAAAGCCCACCCCGAATCAAAGGTAACACATACATTCTCCTGTTCAGTCTTTACTTTTTTCTCTTTTTCCTGTTAAATCAGTTCAACATCAAAGGCTTTTTACAAAGATCACGTCGGAAATAAGTTTTAAGTTTTGCAATATTAGATTTATGGTGATGGAGCCATTAGTTAAAAGTCTGAAGTGAGTGGGATGGGGGTGGACGGGGTTCCATAGGGGACGTCGCATCCTAAAGCAATTAGAGTCAAATGAACAGCACGCAGTGAGGTCATGCAAAAAAAAAAAAGAATCCTGAAATGGGGCAGGAACCTAAATTGAGATATCTTGTGAAGTTTGGTAAAAAAGGAGATTGCACCGACGTCTCTACATTCGGGCACAGATTACTGAATTATGGTACAGACAGAAAGGACCGTGGGGCCTCCGGGAAATGTGGCATCCAAATACCCCAAAAAACCCACATTATTATAAAAATAACACTAGGAGACCCGCAGCGTGGTATAATTGAACCCTCCCCAGTATAAACTCCGGAAGTATTGCTGTAGTCAGCGTATTGTTGAGTAGAATGTATAATTATGCTTCCATGACTAAGAACAACAGAGAGAACGTCTCTGATGGTATTCTAATATTGGCAAGCAAAGGTTACAGCCATGTTACCAAGTATGAGAGCTAAAGTTTCGTCAATGACATTTGTCCAGAAATATGAAACAGCAGATGGGGCGCCATTAGGAAAAAAGGGGGTGGAGCTCCGTCGTGCGTGTCCAATGGTTCGGCAGGTAAAAAGAGGGCTGGGGCTTCGTTGTGTGTATGCCATGGTTTGGGGGCTTAGTCTTTTATATATATGGACGTGTATATAATGCCAGTGGATGGGGGTCAGCATGGACAAACACACTCACCTGCACCTTTGCAGCCCAAATCTGTGATGCACTGTGTATCTGACCCCTTTGTACCCCCCCCCCCTTTTTAACAGTTTGTGTTACGGAAGCTCGTCTATTGGATTGCAGCACCACTGCTATTCACTTGTGATAGTGGTCATTATAGCTTGTCTAGTTAGTGTGTGTGTGTGTGTGTATATA
>JAOUQT010000029.1:498927-519629 GCA_025769995.1 Xyliphius kryptos
CCCAGATAGGGATTCGAACCGGGAACCCCCAGCGCTGAGAGGCGGTCGTGCTACCCACTACGCCACCGTGCGGCCCATACGTGCACTCACAATGCCAATCCCAAACCCGGGTAAATAGGGAGATTGTGTCAAGAAAGGCACTTGGAAAGGGCATCAAGAAGGGGAACTAATATGCAAAGTGTCTAAACTGTGGTGAAGAATAAGAAGAAGGAGATAAAGAATACATGAACATTTAAAAGAATATAAGACATAAATGAAAGTTTTAGTGAAATGAAATGAAAACCAGTATTCACATGATTTTAAAAGAGTTGAGCAAACGGTTGGTGCTTTAGCTGTTCACCACCTTTAAAACCAGAAATCAAAACTATGGAGGTCTACTACTTCTACAACTTCTCCATCAATACCAAATCTTGATAAACCAGTGCTCATGAGGACGTGGAAGGACTAAACATCCAAAATAATCAAAAGAAAAACTTGGACTTAGTTTATATCCTCTGGGATTTGACGACCCCCTTGCGAGGCTGATTCCTGGAATTGCTTTCAAGGCCTTGGTTTGGTCTTGGTGGTCCAGCAGGAGCTCAACCTGCTGAAGAGATCCCCAATGAGATGGCCTCCTGCTGGGTTGGCAGAGCTTTAGCCTGAGGCAATTAGTTGGATCTTGCGCTATACATCCACCCCTAAGCCCATCAGAGGTACAGAGACCGCACCGAGTCAGCAGTTTACAGAAGGAACGAGAAGCAGCTTGCTGCGTTAGCCAAGAGCGTGGAGCATAGTGAGCCTTCTTTACCTCCGCCCCCCCGAAACCTGTAATCCTCGAGAAGCTTCAGTCATGAGACAACACAGCTTCGGATGTCAGCATGAGCTCCTTCTGATTCACATCGCCGCCGGCAAATTCTTTAAACGCTACGGTGAGAAACGCCAAGCCGGTTGGAAAATACTCCCCGCTGTCCACTACCATCAGCGAATGGAGCACGTTGTGTTTCATTAGCTACACGGAGATGGAGGATAATAAATACATGCCACATTTCAAAGTTTAATTGAGCTGCTGGGATAAACTGTCATCACTGAAGGAGTGAGAGCTGATTTTTAGAACAGTTGCTTACAAAATATTTAGGATTTAGTTTAGCATGACTCAAAGAACAAATATATGACCTTTATCAGCTGAGAACATCATTCTTTCCCACCATGCTTGGTGGTGAGTGCAATGCTAAGCGCTGTAGCCTCCACCATGGCCTTTTCCTCCCGCTGCGGTGGGAAGTGAGTGACCATTCTATTGCACACTTTAAGTGTTCAAACTGATCCTCCCAGACACGGACAGCTCAATAGGATAAGCCTCTGCAGCATGGCACCTCTCAGATTTGTACAGCAGTGAGAGAATGGAAGAGAAGCCAAATCTCTCGTCGCTGCTCTCGCTGTAATTTCCGTGGAGTGGCCTGGTGTGGCCAGCCTCCCCCAAAAACTCAATTAAAGGCCGGGAGAGCTGCTCTCAGCAAAAACTGCGTACCACAGTGATCTTACAGTGCTGACAGTGAGCTCCTGCCTCCTGACGATGTAGTTTACCATCATTGGGGGAAAAAATCTGAATTTTTAACCATGTTGTTGTTGTAAAGAACTCATTTTTTTGTGTGTCAACCATTGTGGAGAGGGTCTTTTCTCCCTGTGCACAAATATGCACTTGACCTCAACCTTGGGGAATTTGGGATGAATCGGAACAACTGCAAAGTTTTGTTGTTTTCTAAGGTTTTCTGCAATGTATGGTACTGGCACATGCTTTGACAAAGCTAAGCACCAGTTGGAAGATGGAACAATACCAAAAAATTAGTGACACTCATCAATATGGAGCCAGGGGTCTCCACCAGCTGTCAAATTATAACCCTCAGAAACCTCCCCCAGTCCACAGAAGCCAATGCCGGCATAATAAAAAATCAATAATTAGCCAGAGATTATGATAATGAAACAGTCCGTCATACAGAGACACTTAAAATGGACTTGTCTTTTGCATTTGTGCTTGAATGACAAAGTCAGAAGGGACAGACACCCATGAGCGGGAAAGTAAATGTTACTGCAGAAAACAATGGTCCAAAAGTCTTTTAAAGCTTCTGGAAGGATGCAAGAGGGTTTATGGATGTGGTAAGTCAGGATATGTAGGTGGCCTGGATGATGGAGGAGGACACTAGGGACAGGCTGAGATGGAGAATAACGATCCACTGTGGCGACCTCTAATGGGAACAGCTGAAAGAAGAAGGGAAACGCTGAGCCGTTTAGTGATGGACTGAATTGTAGCTTCTAAATACCGAACCCTATGTGGTGGATGTACAATGCATCCCAGAAACAACCTTTATAATGAAGATGGACAGAGCTGTGAAGCTGAATTCATCTGAGCCAGGAAGCTTTAGAACTGGAAATGAGGTTTGTGAAACTGAGTAGGAAACATAAAACAAGAACTGGACCAGCTCTAAAATCCATCCATCCAAACATTATCTTCCAGTTAATCCTGTGCTGGGGGCATGGTGGGGTTCCCAATGACCATTCAGGAGAGAACTTTTTAGGCACTGGGAAGATACACCCAGGACACCCATTGGTTCAAATGTTTCAAAACACATCTGGTGCACATCTGGAGAAGATGTGACAGTGCTACCTGCATGTAAGCCACTAAAGCATGGCCCTAATGTGGTGTGTATGTGGCTCATATCTCAAATGGTCCACCAAAGTGCCAATGCAGCTTCTGCGCCAGATGGAAAAAAGGGATGTGGACCAGCTTTGGGAAAGAATGGTTTTGCTGGATCATTTTTGCAAAAATGATTGCTATCACGTTCTTTAGTAAATAAATATGTTTAGAACATGTTTTCTTCCGTGTACATGTTCTCCTGTACATCACTGGATGCTTTGAATTGGGGCCTTTAAGAGACAAAATAATAATATGGCTAATGCAAGCTAATGCTACTGCTTACTAATTGGACCCCCGAGTGCTAATTATGGGCATAGCTAACATGGCGCCGACTTCAAAATGGTGACATGGCTTCAGAGGTCTATTGCTCCCATTTATTGGGTGTGTTTGTGTAGATTAAGAGCAACAAGCATTAAAGACCTAAATAGCTTGTTATTTTGACCCAGGTTCCTCTATTAGACAGCAACACCACCCAGACCTCTTCAGATCCTTTCCCTAGAGGCTTTAATTGTGGAAATTGATAATTGATTTAATCGGCTTTCAAAGGTCGGCACTCGCTCGGCCCGAAAGCCGGGGAAAAGTGGAAAATAGGATTTCCACAAATGACTCCATTTTCTAAATAATCCCCAATGCAATCATCTCCAGAAATGGCATTCATGACAAGGAGCTCTCAGGCTCTCAAAAGAACCAGGCATATTAGGAGCTCGGCAGCAGGGCTTCTTAAAAAGAGCCATCCAAGCGTCCCAGCAGGAGATGAATATCAGTGCGTGAAGAACAATCCTGGCAAATTCCAGCCAAACTCGAATCTATAGCAAAAGAGGCTCACGATAGCGGAGTTATGATCGGCTGAGCAATGGGACAGGGTCCACTAAACCTCCGAAAATGAAAATGGACTCTAATCAATTGATTATTGACTCTAGAAAGCTCTATCTCCCTACCTTTACAGATATACCATCATCTTCACCGTCTTAATAGACACCCTAAAACCCATTTACTGCCAGACTCATCTGATCCCTCTGGTGGGGTTTTTAAAAAAATGTATTTTCTAGAAAAGAAAGAGGATGAAAAGTTGAACTTTTATTGACAGTAATTATTATTTAAACCCAAACAGGTCTGTGTTTAAAAACTTCTGCTGTCCAACACGTACATATTAAGGAAACTGAAAATGACCATCGATAAACAAAGTTGTAATGACGTGACAGCATTGTGGTCAGAACCTTTGCTTTTCAGTGCTTCGGTTCTTGGTTTGAATTGTGATCTGGGTTCCATGTTACACCCAACACCCTCCCCCCCCCTTACCCGGGGGGTTTCTTTGGGTTTGGCTGCTTTAAATTGCCCCATATAGGGTTTGTGTCCGTGTAAGCAAGTGGGTTTTGGTGCCCTGTCTTGTGTGTATCTACCCAGTGCCTGAAACGATCTGTCCTGGATGGGCATGGGATCCCCCCCCTTCTACCGCATCCCTTGTAGAGGATTTACTGAAAGCTAATGAATGAATGAATAATGAGATGAGATGAGACATGATGAAGGATCTTTTTTTCTAAAGAAATTGATCTATTTAGTAGAATGATTTGGTCAAATTGCTTCCAGAGTCTATACATTTTGTTTCCCAATTCCGAATCTTATAAAATCAAACAACTTACATTCTCTACATTTTGCAGACACTCATTTCGGAGGTCATCGCATCATATGATCCAAGAATCTCAGGGTACGGATATCGCTCAGGGGCCCAGCGGTGGCAGATTGGCAGAATCTCCAGCCATCTGGTACGAAACCCAGTATCTTAACCACATAGCAGCTGCCCTGTCCTTGTATGTTTCTGCACATCGTGGTATCATTACATGCTCAGACATTTGGAGGGATTGTTGTTCTGCTCAGACAAACAGGATTCTCACATTGCCACCCAGTGGGATGTTTCTAAATGCTGGAGAATATTTATATAACCCAATGGAGGAGTGGAATGAGATTTAAAGTCAGTGAGCATTTACCAGTCCATCACAGGGCAGACACACAAATTATATACAGACACACATTTAGAACTAATAGCAGTTTGCTCCCATTTGCTCCAATTGTGAGGTCAGAACACAAAAAAAGTTTTGTTTTGTGAGCCGTGATGTTAATTCAACTTTGGTTCCAACCGGCACTGACTTGCAGGAAGGACCTTGGACTTCTGTGTTTTTTTTGAGAGAGTGCTGGGACACAGACACCTTGAGGTTCACGACTCTTGGCTGGCGGTCATCAAAATAACCATAAATAACACGCTGTGGAAGAGTGGAGTCAAAACCCAGCATTTTATACGAGCTTCTCCACTTGCTCCAGTGCTCTGGTAATCAAAAATCATCCGCTATGGTTCCTCTACCCTTGGAAAGCCTCATTTATTTCTCTGTGGGACCTGTCAAGAACCGATCCTGCTACCTGAAGCCGAGTCCATCGGTCATTAATAGACAGCGTGCATTGAAAGAAAACATGCATTTCTTTACAAACTTTGCATCATTTTGATTTTCTTTCTGTGCTTGGGGTGTTTTTTTTAATTTTAATTTCATTGTTGTTTCATTGCAGTGAATACGAGTCATGCAGAGAACGGACCTGAGAGATGAGAGAAATCATTCCTGTCATTTACTAGAACACCTTTTTAGATCCTAGTAAAAAAAAAAAACAGCGCCAAGGGTCTTTTTGAAGAATTAAATTTTATGGTTCCCAAATAAAAAATGAGTTTCTTTGTATAGGAAGCAATATATAACGTCACCTCTGCACTTTGCAGCCTTCATGTGAAGCGCTGTTCATCAAAAAGGGCTTGTTTTTAATTAAAATGCCTCAGTTTTATATACAGTATAAGGGCAAAAGTACAGAGACACCTACACATTACACCTTCAGGAGCTTTTTATGACATTCTGTTTGGGTGGTGCAGCTTTAACAGCTTCCAATTTTCTGGAAAGGCTTTCGGCAAGATTTTGGAGTGTGTCTTTTTGCCACTTTTTTGAGGTCAGACACTGATGTTGGGTGAGACTGCCTGGATCGGTATCTTCCTTAATTACATTACATCATTATGCTAAGCGAATTATAAGTATCCCAATGTGTTGGTTGGGGCCAGAGCATAGGGTCAGTTATAATGCACCACGCATCAAACAAAAAGACTTAAGGGCCTTGCTCAAGAAACCGCAAGAAACCGCATTGGCAACTTAGATCTTCCACACCAACCTTCCCCAAACTGTTTACACAAAGTTAGAGGCATACAGTTGTCCAAAACGCTTGATTTTATATACCAATGGCAATGGAGCCAAAATGTAACACGCCGATTACATGATTAAATGGTGTGTCTATATACTTTTGTCCATATGATTATGTGTTTGGTTTCTCACACTGCCGTTTTATCTGAAAAGTTACGAACATATCATTTTTTAATAATGAACAATCTTCAGTTGGATTTCTTCTGAATGCAGTTAGACCATGTAGACCCTCTTGATTGTGCATGACTTTTTTTGAGGTATTGGTATTTCCCTCACTCAGTCGCTGGCTTCCTTTCGCTCTAAAACCGCTGCTTTCCACTCGTCATGAAATAACACACTCTAAAAGATTCCCTCTTTATTATCCAGCTCAATGAAAGCGAATGGATTTTCACTTTCAGAATGGCATTACTCTCCTAAATGTGTCCAAGGTAAAAGCAAACGGCTGTACGGACCCCTTGTCATGATATATCCCGATTTGCTCCTTACCAAGTAATCACACCCTGCCATTTAAACACTTCTTCTTTCCCGTTAGTTTGCTCTCAGAGAGAGTGGTTACTCCCGACGATGGCCGGAGCCGTTATATAAATTTAGAAATGAAGGATCTGAGCAGTGCGGTGAGGTGTCGCGTGGATGGATGGCGTTTATCAGCACCAGATCTCCAGATTTAATTGGATTTGTGAGAAGAGAGAGATCATCTCCATTAGTTCAGGACGGAAAGCTGGGAAGAGCAATCTCATCTTCCGCACCATCCTCAAGACCTGCTACTTCAGACTGACTGCTTTTCTGCCGTCCTCCACTTTCAGTTTACTAAATATTAATCCAATATGACAGAATGTCTGAAAATCCTACGATAAATACTATTAGGGGCGGCACCGTGGCTAAGTGGTTAGCACGTTCGCCTCTCAGCCCTGGGGATTCCCGGTTCCAATCACGATCTGGGTGGAGTTTCCATGTCCTCCCCATGTCCGTGTTGGTTTTCTCTGGGTTTTCCAGTTTCCTCTCACAGTCCAAAAACATGGATTCCAGGTAAATTAATAAATGCTCCCAATTACCTTGTATAGTGATGGATTGGCGCCCTATCTTTGGTTGATCTGCCCAGCGCCCGAGATGTTCTCCTCTGGATGGGCATGGGGAACCCCATGGACTTTGAAGTGACCCTAGTACAGTATTAAGCAGAAGATAAAAGATGGATGGTTATAGATAATTAAAATGGCTGTTAATATTTTATGAAAGTGTCATTTAAAAATGGCGTTTCTTTTACATTTTGTTGTCAGTTTGCTGTTTTGCGCGCACATTGATTCACCTTTGAAGATTCCATAAGTAGCCTATATTTATGTTTCGCATCCGTGCGAATTTCTCTGACAGAACCCATTAAAACTCGCTCTATATGAGCATGAGTGCTGCACATACCCTCAGTCTGCACTCAGGAGGAAATCAATGCCTGCTGAACGCTGACATTTTAATCTAAAGGTCCTGCATATTTGTTTTTCTGGACTTTGAAGCTCAACGTAGAGCCTATAGCCAGACCCGGAGGAGGAGGACCGCAGCCACAAAGGGGGTTTTATTTTATTCCACTCTCGTTTGCTTTGACCCTCCACCCCACCTCTTCCTCATCCTTATCCCATCCCCCTCCCTTTTTTTCTGTCATCTCCGTGCTGTCCTTTTTCCAACCTCTCAATGCTGAAACAATCATCAATTACTCTTATCCACCACAACCATCTCATCTCAGCTCATTTTGGAGATGAGGCTTCAATGTTGGAAAAAGGGATGTTCAGTCCTCTCTCTGTCCATCATCAGTCTCCCCCCCCCCTCCATCTCTTGCTCTGACTGAAGATTGACAGCCAGTGAGCAAATCAATAATAATTATTGAATTGCAGCAGATGAAGCTCAGATGGAGCTGAACAAACACCCAGTGTGGACCATCTGAATATGTGGCCTCAGTACACGTGCCACATTAACGCTTCCACAGCATGCATATTTTACCGGCTGTGGAACTGGCACCAAGTTTCCTAATAGCTAATCGATTAGGAATCACATTCATTGTCCTAAAGCTTTGGAATTGTACAGTATAAGTCGGTGCGTAATAACAAGAGCTTTATCTCATTCATGCTCAAGTGCTAGTAGCATGTAGACATCACTTTCAGAAGAACCACTAGAAAGCTGTTCAGATCTGTCTGAAGAGTAAGTGGATCACTGACGGTTCCTCATGAAGAGGTGGTTCTGAAGAAGTTTTTAAGTCTTTGTAATATCCTTCTATCCATTACCTTCCACTTAATCCACTTCTATGTTGGTGGGGGTGTTGGTTCCCCATGCCCATCAAGGGGAGAATGTTTTAGGTGCTGGGCAGATACACCCATGACAGGGCACCAATCTATTGCTGGGAACACAATATGTAGGGGCAATTGAGATCAGGGAAAAACACGGGGAGAACAAGGAAACTCCACCCAGATTGGGATTCAAACTTAGATCCCCAGCAGAGGCGAACGTGCTAACAACTAAGAGTTCCAAAACATCTTTTATATTTTTAGCAAGATATTTTTTTTAAGTTAAAACCAAAAATATTACAAAATGAGCATTTTCTGACTAAACAGGCTGCTTAACTGCTTGTCCAGACCCCCTGATCCTATCCCAGCTTGACTACTGCAGTGCACCTCTTGTCCGTTTCAAATCTCTACAGCTGGTGTTGCACCAACCCAACGATCCTCTGTTACGTCCTCTACCCGCCATTGGCTTCCCGTACTTTCCCCCTAGTTCTGTACACATAAGCATTAAGTGGATGAGAACATGCAATTCAGACAATTATTATCAGGATTATAAACACAGCAACGCTCTAATGAAACATAAGGATTAGGAAATGTCGATCTCTCGCTCTTTCTCACTGTGGTTGTTTAGTCAGCAGTGTGGACACTGCAGCTGTAAACAAGTTTCAATTAGTGCAATGAGCGCTAACGCTAATGACCCTGTCACTCCAACAGTCCATAAAGACAAACGGTACGGTCCAGGTTCTCCGTTCACTTTTACAATCGCCTGAGGAGAAGAGTTAGGCAGATTGGTTCAGTGTCAGTCAGGAGCTGCATTGTTCTTCATCAGCGAATCACTAATATATGACTTACCAAGATTAGAAGGGTAACATGGCCCAGATTCCAAAATATAATCTGTTTATTCTGAGTGGGGCTCACCGGGATAAGGGCAGGGGGATCATTGTGGAAAGGTCAGCAGTCCATCGCAGGACAAACACACAAACACACACACACACACACACACACACACACACACACAGGTAAGGTGAGCACGCGGGTTCAGCGCAGTGGGTAGCATGGCGCCCGGGAAACAATTGGGGTTAAGTGCCTTACCCAAAGGCACTTTAACCACAGTACTTGTCAGAGCCGAGAATCGAACCAGGGACCTTTAGGTCGCAAGGTTTTTTCTTTATTTCAAGCCTACAAAAAACTACAAAAAATATTAAACTAGTGGTCAGCACGTTCTCCTCTCAGTGCTGGGGACTCCCGATTCGAACCCTGTGTCTGTGTGGGTTTCCTCCGGGTTCTCTGGTTTCCTCCCACATTCCAAAAACATGGATTCAAGGTACATTTAATGCTCTAAATTGCCCCGTATAGTGTGTGTTTGTTTGAGTGGCCAAGGATGGATTTGCACGCCGTCCTGGGTGTATCGGCCCAGCGCCCGAGAAATTCTCCCGTGGATGATAAAGGAATTAGCGGAAGATAATAAATGAATGAACAAATTAATTAATTAAAGAAGCACGCCTACCATAAATACACTAAATGATGAGCATAGTAAAAGTAAAACCAACATAAAAAAAGTTTCCAATCTAAAAAGAAGCATTTGGATCAACGTCCCCGCAGCTACCAACTTTATTAATGGACTCACGACGGCTGAACCTCTTTACCGAACCTCCAAAGAAAGTTCAGTTCCTGCTCTCCATTTGTGGAAATGATAAACTGCCTGCTGAATCGATATGAGCTATACCATTCCAGTGCAGAACAAGGGAGGTCATCGATGAGTTCTGCATGTCCAAAGCGTCTCTTGGCGGGGGACATCCGGTTCCACTTAACCTCCATAACGAGGCTTCCCCACGCAGCTGCTTCTACACACTTGCGACGCGGCACGGGGGACGGCACATGCTATTGATTCGATTAATGTGCTCTGTGCAAATATAGGTTAAGCTGGATTTGGCAGGTCAAAGTGAATATACTGTGTTCAGCTCAGTAAAAAAAGAGGGTGTTTAATTTTCTATTTACATGTCTTTAGATTTTTTTTTTAATGCTGAAGTGGACCTTGGGACATTTGTTAAGATGACTCCCAACCAGTCACTGCATGTGTGCCAAAGGTGGCCCTCATTTAAACATTTATCTGGCCCACATGATCCAAAACAAATCCAGTCCAGACATTTGGACCCCAGGTGCCATTTATAGCCATAACGAGGACTAGAGAATGACACATGACCGCAATGGTCTAGTTATGGCTTTACCAGAAAGTGAATCGAATCATTAAATAATGATTAGGATTCACTTTTCCCTTATTTTCCCTTATTTAAATACGTACATACGTTTATTTGGTTTATTATTTATGCTTTGACAACCAAGTTTATCAATTTTCTGCTTAAAGTTTGAATCGGTGAATCGTTTGATTGAAACAGTGATTCATTTTATCTTTATTTACCAAAACTTTGACACACAAAATCATTTTGTGACATTCAAACTCTATTAGTGTTTATTCACTAAATAATTAATTTATACCAGGGTTGCGGGGGGTTCGAGAATGTTTCGAACGCTGGGCAAAACATCCAACACACACACACACACACACACACACACACACACAGACAACATGGGGCAATTTAAAGCAGTCAATTTACCTTGAATCCATATTTTTGGACTGTGGGCGAAAACCGAAGAACCTGGAGGTAACACTAGCAGACATGGGGAGAACACGGAAACTTCACTCAGATGGGGATTCGAACCAAAAATCTTCAACCCTTACAGGAGAACATGCTAACCACTAATCCACCGTGCTCCCCTTACTAAATAACTGAATCAGTAAATCGTCTTTTGGCTCTGATTACACTGCTGTCTTATTTTTACTGCCTGTGTTTAAATCATTTTGTCATAATGAATCATTTAACATTTAACACAAAGTTCTGGGTTTTAAATGAGTGAATCATTTGGTGTTTTTAAATTTATAAATCAAAGAGTTAAGAATCAGTGAATCATTTGGTTTCAAACTCTGCTGTCTTATTTGTCCAGCCTGTATTTGAATCAGTGAATCATTTAGTAATGATGAATCATTTACTGTACGCAGTGCTAGGTTTTACGTGAGTAAATCATTCGGTGTCATCTGAGGTTTGCTTTTATTTTTCTTACTTCACACATAATTGAATCAGTGAATCATTTGGTGTAACTTCTGGTGTTTTATTTGTCCTCCTTTTGCTTTTGCGTGAATAATTTTGTTTAAAAAGCAGTATTTCCTGATCAAACAACTGAAATAAAGTAACATAAATCTTCTGGATGTATCTGTTCATGACCTACAGCATGTTTTTGTTTTTACCCTGTATTTTTACTGCAAAAACTTATTTTGATTGAAATGTTTCTCCATGGTGATGATTTCAACAGACAGTCACTTCTCAGATGCCCTGCACTCGTAGTCCTGGACTTGTAAACACAAAAAAGGACGCCGGAATATCGAACGAGGCCGCAGATGTATGGACAGTTTTAGTCCTCTCTCTGCAGGAGATTCACCTGGCCTTTCTGCAATCGATGCCTCAAGGTTTCCCAGCTCTTGTCTTTTGTCCCACCGTTACGAGAAACAAGACAGCAGTGTCCCAAAATGGTGCTGTGCGGACGTACGCATCAGCCAAAGGTCAGTCGGCCGCTGAGAGACATGAAAGAGCCTGGCGCTCGGGTCAATAATGTCACGATTTCAAAAAGAATCCGCATCCACCCAATCAATGTGCCGGCAAAAAAAGAGCAAATGGACAGATCAAACCCGAGAAGAACCGACGACCGCTCTCCAGCGGACCGTCCTCCTCCTGAACTCCACGACCCACCAGAGTGGAAGCGAGTGCTTTGTGTGGGTAGAAATAATTGACAGGGTAGCGTCATGTGGAAACTTTATACGTCAGAGCTTTATATGCCCGCCGGGCAACAAAAGTTAGGGGTTCGAAAACAAGTCCAGTAAATGAGGGTTCACAAATATATGAATGAATTACTGCAAAGAAGCCACAAAAATAACACAGAAAATAAAAATGAATACATAAAAACACTTTTAGCATTGGGGCGGCACAGTGGCTTGGTGGTTAGCATGGTGGCCTCACAGCGTTGAGGATAAGTGTGGCGATTTTCCTCCGGGTTTCTCTGAATTCTATGGTTTCCCCCCCACAGTCCAAAAACATGGATTCAAGGTGTACCAGCTGTTCGCTATTGCCCCTATATAGTGTTTCCATGGAAGTGAGTGTGTTCAGCTATAGATTGGCTTCATGTCCAGGGTGTGTGCCCCCCTCCCCAAACTGTAGTATTGAATTATTAATGATAATAAGTAAATTAAGAATTTCACCTCTTAGCCCTGGCTGTGGATCCAGGTTTGAATCCCAGTTTGGGTGGAGTTTCCATGCTTTCCCAATGTCCATTTAGATTTGCTCTAGGTTCTCCGGTTTCCATCCATCCTTCCCTCCCTCCATCCATCCATCCATCCTTCCATCCATCCATCCCTCCCTCCATCCCTCCATCACTCCATCCATCCATCCTTCCATCCATCCTTCCATCCATCCATCCATCCATCCCTCCATCCATCCATCCATCCATCCATCCATCCATCCATCCATCCATCCATCCATCCATCCATCCATCCATCCATCCATCGATCCATTCATCCATCCAGCCATCCATTATTTTCCGCTTGTTTCTCTACTAGGGTCGGGGGTAGAACATCTCGGGCACTGGGCAAATATGCCCAGGACAGGGCGCAAATCCATCACTGGACACACACTCACTCACTCACACATTCACACAAACAGTACAGTGCAATTTAGAGCATTCAATATACCTGAAATCCATTTTTTGGGACTGTGGGAGGAAACCAGAGAACCTGGAGAAAACCCACGCGGACACGGGGAGGACATGTGAACTTCACCCAGATTGGGACTCAAACCAGGAATCGCCAGCGCTGAGAGGCAAACATGCTAACCACTAAGCCACCTTGCATGGTTTCTCCCACTGTCCAAACACATGGATTAAAGATAAATTGGTTGCTCTAAATTGCCCCTATCTAATGTGCCCCTTTATAGTGTGAGTGAGTGTGTGTTTTCCTTCGATGACACCCTAATACACCCTGCTCTAGGTGTATCTGACAAGTGCTCAATATGTTCTCCCCTCGATGGGCATGGAGACCCCCCTCCCCCCGACCCTATTGAGATGAGCGACATATCTTTGACTGCGCGCTTTGGGCTTATGAAGAAAAACAATAATGGTAATATGAGCAAGTTGCAAGTTGTGAAATTGATGACTATTTATTTTCCTAACTGATCAATAAGCCGGGCTGATTTGCAGCCAGTCGGGACGGGATGGTGGCAGCTCAAGGTTAACTACAGGCTAAACAGCAGAAGAGCGGATGTTTGAGTGCCGGCACAGAACCGAAGCCGTGATCAAGGTCTGCAGCTGTAACTCGCTTAAAGCGCAACTTAAAAAAAAAGAGTCTGAGAAGCAGAACTGCGATGGAAAAGACTTCCAAATCATGTACACTGTACATTGTTTTATACCTTAAGACAAAGACAGACCGCCGGATGACACGGTGTAGGACCAGGATCAGAAGAAGCATGAAATAAAAAAACAAAAAAGACGATCCATGCGGCGTGAAAGGCCTGAAGCTCAGACAAAGCAATTCATTAAGTCCCTGGCCTGTCAATAGCCTGTTCATCTGTGCTATCACAATCTCTCTAATGGAATTGGCCAGCGTCAGCTTGCCGCCTGCTCTCCTGCATTAACACAATGGAGTGTGCAGATATATTTCCCTCCCCGGCTCCTCGCGCTGTCCTGTGCCTATAAATTACGCAGTTTGGAGCAGGAAGGTCAGGCCTGTGCTACTGTAGACGTGCGAGCCAGATCCCGCGTTCACCTCGTCGACCTTCTGCAGGAGAGTTTACGAGGACAGAGCCCGTTAAATTTAAAGCCTCACATACGCGCGTGCGTGTGTGTGTGATTGACTGAGTGTGTGTGTGTGTGTGTGGTATGATTGTGTACTGAACAGTAGGCTTAGTATTAGTAAGTATGTAGACAGCCCTCCTGTTATTCAGGGTTGACCTGTGTCCTTTGTTTCTTTCTTGTTTAAAAGAAATTTAGGGAAGGACCGTCTACTTTCCTGTTTTAAGCTGACACTGTACCTGAACTCTTACAGACGTCCTTCCATTATCTGCTTATTCCTCTATGAAGGTCGCGGTGGTGTTCATCATGCCTATCCATGGGAGAACATCTTGGGCGCTGGGCAGATACACCAAGGACAGGGCGTCAATCTATCGCGAGTTACCAGTGAAAGATATGAACAAGTAACTTAATGGAAAAAATCGACATGGACCGATGGAGAACATGCAAACTCAGCACATAAGGAACCTTATGCACACTGTCAAGCGATGCAATAAAAAAAAATAGATAGATTATAATTATTCATTCATTATCTTCTGCTTATTCCTTTATGAGGGTCGCGGGTGGGTTCCCCATGCCCAACCAGGGGAGAACGTCTCGGGTGCTGGGCAGATAGACCCAGGACAGGGCGCCAAGGCTGAGAGGTGAATGTGCTAACCACTAAGCCACCGTGCAGCACTATTATTATTATTATTATTATTATTATTATTATTATTATTATTATAGATTCCTTGGCAGAGGCAAATTTTAGTCCCCCTTAAGTAGAGCTAATCAGATGTGTGAAACCTTGACCAGACTGATCCTCCATATTTTTCCGTCACTCAAAGTCAAAGCAACCAGACCTTGGCCTGTGTCAGAGGCCCCAAACCCCAGAGAAGCCTCTGAAGTGCTGCTCGTCCATTAGATTACCCCACGAGGGGAGGAGGGCTGGGAGGATGATTAAGTTCCAGTAAACTCGATTGCTGAAGGCTACATGTAAGATAATGGTTCGGTCCTCCGAGGAAGCCAGTTAAAACTAGCATCAATCTAGAGCTAATCTCAACCTTTGCGTCGTCCTAGATGCCCTCCGAGGGTCACACGCAATCATACCAGAATCAATCTATTACAAAAACATTTCGTAAATTAGCGTCGGATGGCCTCGATAGCGGGCTGCAGGAATTAATGAGGTTATATCTTGCTGTTTATGCTCAATTATGTGTGATTTGTCTTCGCTAATCGCGTCACGGACAGTAATGTGATAACGCAAACATCTTGGCGTCTAAGGGGAGAAGTGTAGTTCTTAATTTTGTGGCCTCGTTAATTCTGCAATTGGAAAGAACAATAGTCTAAGGAGAGCTGAACCAAATCAGACTCTCTGTGCTGATTAGTGCGCAGAGGTTTTACACGCCGAGGTCATGTTTCCATTGTGATGTCACAGATTAAAGCCATTAAGGGAAACTGGTTACAACAGCGACTTGATACTGGAATCTACATAGTACAGGCTACATATATGTTGTATATTTAGTTTTAAAGTACAAAAGACAAGTTAATAATATGAATCCGAGCTGAACATATGGATATAATTCTCAGACTTGTCTTTCCTGCGGGGACTCAGGGCCGTGATTGAGTTTGCTAGAGTGTATTGATTGGCTGAGGAGGGGAAAGTATGTAATGATGTGCCTCACCTCCTCGATTTAGCCATTTCTGCATCATGTTGAGGTGTCGCACTTACTGAATAAAGACTGGCTTTCACCTCCCAGCTAATTACCTCCTCTCAGTGTGTGAGCGACTGGTACTTCTATCGGTCCCATTCACAGCCGTGAACCAAACAGAGATGACGTCCGGGACCTCGTGCACATGAGTGGGTTTGTGTAAACCAGATTTCCTCGAATAAACATGATGGACTGTGCTCGTGGACCGTCGCCTGATCAAAATCACACTGACTGCCATGCTGAGGATTCTGCTCCGTGGTTCCAGTTGAATGGAGACGAAACAATCTTTGAAACCTTTATCTGATTTTGGGGTTCAGATCAGACCCTAGTTCATTTAATGACTATCTTGAGGAGTGTGCAAGTGTCGGCAGTGACTCAGACAAAAATCTGTATCTAGTTTAGACCCCAAGTGACAAATATGGGCATAACGAGGATGAAATGTTTTAGAACGCTCAGAGAAGCTTTACAGTGTGCCGAGTCTGAACCTCTAAAGACAAGCTGGCAAGAAAAACTCCCTGTTCAGTTGGTTTTGAGGAAGAACCTTGTGAGAACTGAGGCCCAGTGGGCGACTCATCCTTCTAGAGCGGAGGGTAGAATCAACAGTGCAGTAGACCCATGAACCGATTGCAGTGATCAGGTGTCTATTTCCTAAAATAAGAAAAAATATATCGGTTCAGTGACCGTCCTGCAGGACTGCAGTAACACTAATACAAAATCTGGGTTCTGTCCTGTAATTGTCATCTGTGGATGAGCAGATGATACCTCATACCCCATTAGTAATATTTCTCAATATTACCAATACGTTTACTTAAGTATTAAGAGACTTTGGTACTTCTGCCACCTCTGGACATAACTGAGAAGAGCAGCAGAACTAAAAGCAGCGATACTGCAGGTTACTTAGTCAAGACGGTCACATGATGCAGGGTCCCATGCAGTTTGTCAGTACCAGCCGAATCATATCAGCCAGCAGAGGCCCAAATCAGCTATAAGAAGAACATTGGAGTTCCCAGACGAGCTAATAAAAGAAGAAAAAAGCTGGAACGCTGAAATAATTTTTTTGGTAGCCCACGGTCTCCTATAAGGATTTTCATCAAAACTAATCATTCTTCTGATCATCACTGGTGGAGCAGAGTGTTGGTGTGTGCCCCGCGTGGTCACTGCTGCCTTCATTCGATCGCAATACACTGTTTTTAACTTGGCGAACAATAATGGAATCTGGTTTAGATAATGTAATTGGACTAAAAATCGAAGCAGTGTTTGATAACTGATGAAATAAAAACATTCCTGGTGCACTCAATGTTTTGAATCCAGTCAATAGCAATAAGCAGGACATGTAAAGGCACTTACAGTGTGTAAATCCGGCTGCATTGATGGAATTACACTCACGGTCTAATGCAGCTGTAAATAAAGAGCTGCGAGACGCCGGCGCACGCTTCTATTATGGAGCCCGACCTGAACGCTGGGTACTGAACGCTGGGTACTGAACGCTGGGTACTGTACCAACTGTCAGAGCTGTCGTAACAGTGTGTGTGTGTGTGTGTGTGTGTGTCTGACTCCCAGAACAGCAGTGTGTGAGGCTCTGAACCAATGACTCCACCTAGTGAGATGTTGAGGTGAGAGAAATGACAGGTTAGCGAACACTGAATCACCTTGACAGCTCTGTGCACTCTGCTGAGCATCAACACATGCGCACGCGCACACCACACACACACACACACAAACTGCCCTACATTTGTTTTCACTATTTATTCTCATTTTCAACAGAAAACAGTGTAAACCACCTTAATACTAATAGACGTCTACAGTAAAACACATTGTATCGTAGGCTTGTGGTTAAGCAACCAGCCTTGTGATCTGAAGGTTCCCGCTTCAATTCCCGGTCCCACCAAGTACTACGGCTGAAGTGCCCTTGGGCAAGACACCTGAACCTTATTGCTCTCCGAGCGCCATATAGAGAGCTTTCCATTGCTTGCTGCACATGTGCTCACTGCACTCAGTGTGTGTATATGTGTGTGTTTCACTGCATGATGGGTTGAATGTGGAGGACACATTCCTTTATCTGGTTCACATCAGGCAGTGGTATCTACATGTGATTTGATTTTGGTCTACGCATGGCTCTATTGCGGCCAACATCCTTGCACCTTGGAGCAGTTGTCTTCCAATCCATATGGTATGTGGGCCATATGAATACAGGGCATGTGGTGCCACCTACATTTAAGTATCCCACATATTAAAAAAATAGTTGACATATAGCTCTAATCTAGTTTGTACAGTATGTTTTCACCATCCTGCACTTAAAAGCCGCCAGCCACCAATCCATGCGGCAAATGGGCCATGTAAAAATAGGGGATTGTGGGCCATAATAATTCATTCATTCATTATCTTTCGCTTAATCCTGTACTAGGGTCGCAGTGGGGTTTACCCATGCCCATTCAGGGAAGAACGTTTTGGGAGCTAGGCAGATACACCCAGGACAGAGCGCCAATCTATCGCTGGACACAACCTTACGCACACAGACAATTTGGGGCAATTTAGAGCAGTCAATTTACCTTGAATCCATGTTTTTGAACTCTGGGAGAAAACCAGAGAACCCGGAGAAAACCCAAGCAGGCACGGATAGGATATGGAAACTCAAATTCAGATTGCAATTCAAACTGGGATTCGCCAGTGTAAGAGACGCATACCTATTAACCAATAAGAAACCGTGCCAACCCTGGGCTACAATAATTATCTGGATAATTTTTCATATTCATCTCATGAGAATTACATTTGCCCTGTATACAATCTTGAGGTACCCCACCGATTATAGGCGCTATTGAGGTGACCATTTATTTTATTATTGCTATATTTGTTATTGCTTTTTATGGGATTTAACATGAGTAGTCTCAGTATAATTTCAGGTGACGTTACCAACATGAGATACAGCACACACGGTTTCTAATCGCACACCGCATGTGCTGACAGATAAAGAAAGAGAAATAATATTGCAACGAATAGAAAAAGAAAATTCATTTTGCATTCCTGTTCTGGAAGAAGTATGCTCATCGAGGGGGTATGGATTTTTCCAGGCTGCGGGACCATGGGGAAGCGGAGGAGGGCTAAATTTAAACGGGAGTAATTGAATTGGGAAGCAAAGTGCAGAAAGGAAGGAAGCAGAGACTTGGCAGAAGAAAGTAATGATTTCTGACTGGAGTGCTGAATTGGTAAAACCCGCTGCAAACAAACATGCATGCCAATAACATTTTCTTTTTTTATGATTATTGATAAACCAAAGTCGTTCCTTTGCTTGAAGAATGTGCTTTGCTTTAAGATGATCATTACAACAGCATTTTTATTTTTTGACCTTGTCTTTTTTATTGAAATTCATATTGTAATATCCATCCATCCTTTTTTTCTAGGGTCGAAAGTGGGATTCCCCATGCCTATCCAGGGCAGGACATCTCGGGCGCTGGGCAGACACACAAAAGACAGGGTGCTAATCTATCGCTGGGCACACACACATTATACAGGACAATTGAGAACTTTCAATTTACCTGGAATTGACCTTTTTGGACTGTGGGAGGGAACCGGAGAACCCGGAGGAAACCCACACGGACACGGGGAGAACATGGAAACTCCTCCCAGACCAGGACTCAAACCGGGAATCCCCAGCGCTGAGAGGCGAACGTGCTAACCACTACACCACTGTGCTGTATACTTCAAAAGTCTGTTTTATGTTTTACAAAGTGAACAAGAAAAAATGTGAAGGATTTTTTTTTAGCACTGTGAATTAGCATGAAGCTAAAAATGTTAACAGGTATGAGCATAAAAAATTATCCCTTTATGGGATCAAGAGGATTTCCTGTGTAAACAGGAGTACTGGGCAGATTTGCATCTCAAGAATAAAGATGAGGCAAATTGAGAGTTAAGCACCATGGCCAGCGGTTCTCATGCCAAGCCAGGCCTTTGTGTCGTAAATTGTAAAACACGTCAAGAGATTGCAATGTATGACAATGTCCTAGTCTTCAATGCTACACGCTGAGTACTTAAATACGCTAAGGGCTGGTGGCCAATTAGTTTTAGGAGCAGGAAACCCACGCAGATTAGTATTCGGAACTGGGAATCCCCAGCGCTAAAAGCCACCTCTTACACCCCTTTCTTTCCTATGGTCAATTGTCGCTATCGCCATCGCCAGCACCTCGGATGGATTGGGGATTGGGCTCTGCGCGATTGCCTACAAAGCTGAAACTTGGCTCTGTCATTCCTTATCATGTCCTTGGTAAACCTACTGACAAATTCCCAAAGAAAGCAACCGCATGGAAACCGTAGTCACAAAAAACACTATATTCATTCCACATATTCGTTTCAGATTTATATTCGCCACAAACCCTTACTCTATAATAATACTTTCATTTTAAATATATAAACTCCAAAATCATCACTCATTCAAAAACAATTGCTTTTTAACTTTCCTGTCATTATCAAGCTCTCCCCCATAGTGCAGCACAGCTATACCACTAGTAAATATATAAACACAGCTTCTGTGCTTTTGCCACTTTCACAAAGTCGGACAGATTTTGGTCAAACTCATCTCAGTCCTTTAAGTTTCTTTAATGTGGATAAAGAATATGGTCTACCCTATGTTCCTGAACGATCACCTGATACATGGACCTCTCAACTAATGATGTGATAAAGACAATTGTTTGAAAATAATATGTGAATGTCAGCATATAGAATTGCACGTACCTGTAGAAGCTCCCAAAACTCTTCATTCGCTTTGGATAAAAGGATCTGCTAAATGTAACGTAATGTAAAACTGAGGGTGTCGACTCGGTGGAGAGCAGGAACATCCCAGAGTGCATACAACATGTAGTAAGATGGTTCTCATGTCTAGTTGGTCTACTACCAAGTTTAGGATGGAATACCTGTCAAACTAAAAGTCCCAGAGTGGTTTTGGAATAATCCTCTCTTTGACTTATATACTCAATTC
>JAOUQT010000029.1:774056-787930 GCA_025769995.1 Xyliphius kryptos
CCAAACAGAGTATGACGCAGCATGCAGGACCAAGGTGCCGGTCGGCCGATGAAGGCCAACGCACACAGGAAGCAGAGTTTTAAAGACAGCAGAAGAAGAAAACTAAGCTCTGAATTGTTGGCACGGACAAGGGGTGTGTCTCGATGTCGGAAGAACGCAACCAGGACGCTCACCGTGATGACCGCACCAGCAACCGACAGCACCGACAGAATGATGCCCATGTTATCCTGAAAGGACAGGAAGTCCACTATCCTCGGTATGCACTCTGTATGATCTGTGTTGGACCAGAATCGATCAGGACACTTGATGCATTCTGTAGAGTCTAAAATATAAGCATGAAGGACATCATTTAAATGAATTATTGAAAGGATGGCCTTCTAATTATAACAAATTATTGTTTCTATAACAGTAAGTAAACCCATCTGCTAATATTTCAAAACTTCAAAATATCTGCCTGTAGACTAAAAAAAAAATTAAAAGATGTCGTCCGAAAACAAGAGCATGCAGAAAAAATATGCAGACTTTTTTTTTTTTTTTTTTTTTTTTTTAAGTAAAATTCAGGTTTAAAAAAAAAGCATATATGTTTACTGTATGCTATAGGGGTGCTTTTATTATGAAGTTTATCTTACAACAGTCCTAGTTTTTCATGTGGCTCTACGGAATATCCATTGTCTAACCTGAATGCTGGATTTATATGTGAATTATAACGTTGCAGTCGTAGGCTTGTGGTTAAGAAACCAGCCTTTCAACCTGAATGTTGCCGGTTTGTTTCCTAGTCCCACCAAGTACTATAGCTGAAGTGCCCTTGAGCAAGGCACCTAACCCCAATTGTCAGCCTGGGCACCGTATACAAGATTGCCCACTGCTCTGGGCACGTGTGCTCACTTTACCAGTGTGTGTATTTGTGTTTTTCACTGCACGGATGGGTTAAATGTGAAGGAAAAATTCCTCTGTGTGTAAGCACAGTAGGCAAAATAGCTCACTTTAACATATGAAGTAAAAGTTTTGCATAATGTCAAATAAGATTAAATTGTCTTTTTTTTTTTTTTAATTTTTAGAATGACATTGTTGTACCATATGCACTGCTGATTTCTCCTGAAGCACATGGTATGCAGTCATAGCAGCAGATAGGTTTCCCCTTCTGCACAGCTTTCCTGCTGCCAGGGGGGCAGCTCTCACTGCACACAGACACAGGTGTCTATAGCAGAGAAAAACACGCAAGGATGACGTGTGAATTTTAACTTGGTTATATTGCATTATTTTGTTCTGGTTATCTAATATACTAGAACTATATGTGGGATTTTGGATGCAGCAAACATTTCAAAAACAAAATATTGTTTTTAATATCCACTCATTGTCATCAAAAACAATGATTTATTATTTCTGGAAGTTTATTCAGTTTAGCTGGTTTACACACTTGACTTCAATTGCTCTGGTTATTTTCGTTTGGAACCATTTGCATATCCTCAGCAACATGGTTGATTATAATTTTCTGTATTTAGATATTTTACTTCTGATGTAGACGTGATACGATGTAATCTTTATCTTAATTCTTCTTATTTAATTAAAAATAATTACTCATTTCATACTCACCTTTTTACCCCAGCCTCCTCCCCAGAACACTTTCTCAAGATCCAGTTGGAAGTCTTGTGCTGGTCCTTTTGCGGTATCGAACTGACCCACTTTGACAAACGTCATTTTCCCGTCATCACCATCATGCCAGTTAATGATGTCATACGAGGCTGACGGATTCCCGTTTTCATCAAAACTGATCAGCTCACCCACTGGTGTTGTGAACTGCACAGCCTTCAGGTAATGCAGGAGCTGAGAATCATGGGATAATCATGTCATTATGTAATGAAATAGTATAATGAAATCTGAACCCAGGTTTAAGCCATTTGCTGAATGTCCCTTTATATACAGCCTTAAACCTTTATCAGTCTGATCTTGTAATTGAAATGAATCCTATTTGATATTTTTAAATACGTTTTTAATAAGTTAAAATTTAATTACTGAATTTCAAATATTTTGAAATATTTCTATAGAAACATTTTACTAATTCATAATTTAAAAACACGGTGGCTCAGTGCTGGGGATTCCCGGTTGGAATCCCGATCTGGGTGGAGTTTTCATGTTTTCCATCTCCCTGTGTTCCTCCCAGAGTCCAAAAACATGGATTCAAGGTAAAATGAATGCTTTAAAATTGCCCTGTGTAGTGTGTGAGTGTGTGCCCAGCAATAGTTTGGCGCCCTGTGCTGGGTGTATCTGCTCAGCGCTCGAGACGTTGGGCATGGAGAACCCCAACACAACGCTTGTAGAGGAATAAGCGGAAGATAATTGAATGAATGACCAGGTAATTTAAAGATTTCCAAGTATTTGCATGAGTTTAGATTTTTATTTACCTGTTTGGGCGTTATTGATTGAATATCAGGACACTCTCCATCCCCAAATGGCCCCTTGCCTGCTTCACATTCCATCATGTCCTGAATAGCATTTGCAATAGCGTACACAGCTTTATACACATTATACATGACATCAAAATAAGCTTCCTCCTGTCCTTCCACTTTCTCCAGTCCGGTACATTGTGGTCTTGGCGGTCCTGATTGTGTTTGCGTTCCAAATCTGCACCCAAAAACGTCCTCCCAAACATTTTGCACCAGTGGCTCCATTTCATTTACACTGGGGTTAAGCTGAGTCAGGAAAGGATCTAGTCCGGGTATATTAACACGCCGCAGGGCAAATCCAAGAGTGCCGGCCAAAGAGATCCCACTCCATGTAGAATAGCTGCCTGAGGTGCTCCAGGCTTCAGTGGCAATCCACTGCCTGTCAGTGACATTCATCCTCACCACTTCCTTTAGCAAGACCTCCATGTCAGGATCGATAGCAAACGACACCACTACACGAGCGTTTGAGTTCTGAATTCTCTCCACAATGCGCTGAATTCTGTTTGCTGAGTGGGATTTGGGGATGACCTCAAGGTAGTCCACACACACCCCACAACCTTTTAATTCTTTCTGCAGTAACTGCACACCACTTTTACCATACACATCATCTCCAGATACAACCCCAACCCAGGTCCAGCCCATGAGGCACAACAAACGGGCCATAGCTTTAGCTTGGAAGGCATCACTGGGAACCGTGCGCAAAAAGTTGGGGTACTTGGTGCGGTCACTGAGACAAGCACAGGAGGCAAAGTAGCTTATCTGAAAAACACACAGAGTACAGGTCATTTTAACAGACTTACTTTAAAGTATAAATCACCATTGAAATGGTTGTACATATATTAAATAACCAGTAATGTTCATTATTTCTCTCTTCGTTCTTTACCATAGGGATGTCAAAAACACCCAGTGTATCAGCCACAACCATGGATGCAGACGAGCGAGCATCACCGATAATGACTGGCACCACTGGAGCTCTGGTACACCGTTCTCCAGACACGGTCTCTTCCTGTCCCGTCGCCATCGCCAGTGCTGCACTCAGAGTGGTGCTCTCAGCCAGGCACGTATCTGCAGCCAGGTAGCCGAGAGTGAGGTTTGGCAGCAGAGCTGAATTCTGGTTAATTTCCTCCACCGTGAAGATCATGGTTTGAAGCCAACGGTAAGATCTCAGCTGAACACTGAACAGAAGAGAGAGAAGATGAATTTCATTTGTGTCACAATGATGAATCATTTCTAAATTATATTTAGATTTGCTTCATTAATCATTTAGTGATTCATGATTCAGTTGGTGTTAAATAGCTGTGTACAACCAAACAATTAAAACCGTTTTAAATCTAATCATTACAATTACTTCCACAGTAAAGGGACAATACTGACCTCTGACAGCGGCTTTCCTGTGGTCTGTGTGTGAACATGTGATCAGGCTCAGGGGCTTCGACATAAACAGGAAAAAGACCTCCGATAATTATGTCACCTTCCTTATACAGGGTGCCAGCGGTAGATTTCACCTTCAAAGAACAAGACAATCCCCCAGCGTGCCGCCAGGTCGGCCAGGTCAGGAGCCCCAGCAGCCCCAGCACAGTGTACAGAGCCATTACCACACAGTACGCACAAGAATGAAGAGAGCCGGACCTCTGTCTCCTGCAGAGAGAAGGTGATGGCTGAAGAGACTCTGTTTAATAAGGAAAATTTGCCCGGAGGAGGAACGTTTAGTGTAATTAGTGAAGATCCTGGTGGACAGGAATCATTTTCAGGCTTAGAAAAACAGCTGATGAGTGAAGTGCTGTTTTTTTTTGTGACAGCGTTTCAACCGAAGCTAAACTAATTAGTTACTTCCACAGCACTTACAGCAATTGGTAGAAAACATATAAATTAGTAAATACTTACAGAATTGTTTTACTTTTGAAAACAGCATTACTGTTATTAAAAGTACTTCTGGGTTTTTAACCCACTGGGACAATTGGGGCAATTAAACAAAACTAAACAATTAATTTGACTCTAATTGGTTTGTTTTTCAGGAATGTTGGTGCGGGAGGTTCGGCTGCTGTAATTCCCGAGGTCATTGGGGCATATCCTTCAACCGACTGCAGATGTGTGCCAGGTAAGATTTACACTCAAGATCTCTGACCGTCACTACACAATCCCACATATACAATTCTATCTGCTTGGCACACAACTCTTCAACACTAAATTCAGGTTTTTTTTTAAAGTTCCATTGTCACAGGTGCCTAAAATCAAGCACGTAGTCATGTATTTTGGATGACCGTATGCTTACACCTTTGTGGAAAATAGTTTAGAGTAGGTGTTCCCAACTGGTATCAGTCCGGGACCCATATTTTGTTATGGTCATGAAGTCGTGAACCACATTTATAGAATACAAACTAAACAAATTTATTTTTCAAAAAACATTTAAACTTACATAAGCATGCATATTGAATTAATTACTTTAAGTAATTGAAAAACCCAATTACTAAAAATCCACATTTAAATACTTAGATTTGTGTTTCACCAAATCGAAGGGGAAACGAATGGTGATTACCAATGCTGCGCTTTCAGATGGGTACAAAATCGGATTAGCTTTAATTATGTTTTTTTTTTTTTTAATGTGCAGTGGAATCTCTGTTTTTGTGAATAGTTGTGAAATCTGAAATCGATGAAAACTGAGGTACCTTTTTCCATTTAAATTAATGTAAATCCAGTCAACTCAATATAGAGACTCCAAAATACATAAAACATTTTATAGCGAATGAATGTTTAATAATAAAAACAAAACAAATAAATTATATATACATTATTTTATATCCTCTTATTAAAAATATGAAAAACTGAACGGTGCTCATATTTCTCACAATTTAACTGTTTTTGATTCAAATAAAAATACTTTTCGACATCTTCAAGTGCATTACCACCATTCTCTACATTTAATCTTCTTTATATATTTTTTTCCAACCACAACGAAACTTATCATGGCTTTTAGCCATCTTAATGGTGCACTCATTTTTTTTTTTATGATTTCCTTTTTTTTTTTTTTTTAAACTCAGTCATATTTTTGCTCCTTTCTTTGATGGGCTGTGAGTGTGGAGACTTTTTTTGTCTCGATAATGCAGCTTTAACTTGGTGAAGTTAACCTCACGCATTAACTTCACTTTCACTCCTCAAGGGAAACTTAACAGGAACAAAAAGATGTGTCCATATCACGTGATCACACTGTAAATCCGAAGCAACCATTAAAAATAGACATTCTATAGACTGTATTAATTTTTTATAAGCTGTCTGCGACCCACTTGAGAAACCCTGGTTTAGGGAAAGCCCTTTTCTGTTTTGGAAAAACACAAAGCAAGCGCCAAAAAGACATGATCATGAAAGCTTTGTCTGAAAGAATTAATCCGACCCACACCCAGTTCTGATCCAAATATTATTTGGCATGAACTAGAAATGAGTGTGTGAGCCAAGCCCAGGATTAGTGCCTGAGGTCATGAATTAAATATAATCTACAGATAGACTAAAGTTATTACAGCTATATAACGAGACCATTTAAAACAGTTAATCAAAGGATGTAATGTGTAGATGTTTATATAATTTTGTTATATTGTGTATTTACAGTGGAACTCAGTTTGAGGGTTAAGTTGATATGACCTTAATCATGACTTTCAATTACAAATGCTTTGCCACCTAAAAACCATAACATTATAAAGATAGATCTGAAATAACAGTAATAGATTAGATATTGCAAGCTAGTTTACCTATAACTAATAAATCATTTTAATTGTATTCATGTATAACATGCAATAAACGAATGACTGACGTATTGGCAGTTATATCATAGCACCATCTGGTGTTGAAAGCAGGGACTTCAGGTCTCCTGTATTCGAACCATTAAAAAAATATTAAAATCTGAATCCACTAACATTTACCAGTATGTAAAATATAATATTTATGATTTTGTAATTCTCTTTCTTAAGCTTCTCCTATTGTGTTTTTATGTAAGAGGATGACATAATGGATTTGTCACTCACATTTAGTCCTATACTTGCTACTGCAGAAAAAAAGAAACCATTCATTTCAGAGTTAGACCATATATGTTCTATATACATGTTTATATTTATAATTACATTTGGTCATTTAGCAGACTCTAAAGTAACTTCCAAGACATACAAGTAAACCACCTGCTGGTTTGGGCAAAAACCGGGTTACATACAGAATCCCTGGCGCTGTGAGGGTTAAAGGCCTCGCTCAAGGAATCCCCCCTTCAGTGGGCCTCGAATTTGAACCCACAACCCTTAGATTGCCATCCCAACACCGTAACCACTGAGCTACCACCCCGTCCCTCTCTCTCTGTCTAGGGTTATCTATCCTATCTGCATTCTGTATATACATGCTTTTAAAAATGAGATATGCTTATGTAAACATAATACAAATATGTCCAGTTGGGTGTATACAGCATAAACTTTATTTTATATGAATAGTAAATAAATAAAAAGGGAAACAGATCAGGTTGCATTCCGTGACTACACATGCTAAAATAAGAATAATATGTATTTATGCATATATAATATATTATTTAATGACCGAATACAAATAGAAAATGGGTGACAGTATCATGTTTATTATGTTAGTACACAGAATGCTTTAGAAACAGCACATTAATAAAAATTACTAAATTACTTTGATCACTTAACAGGAGCTTTGCCCATCATCTGCTTTTTCGTGTTTCTCTCAGGTTTCAAAACGATGATGTAACACTTTGGCAAAAAAATGCAGAACAACAAAGCAAAACTAGACGCCAAAATAGCAAATATCTCCAGCGCCACAGTGAATTTTCCCGGCGAGCTTAAATAAGCTGGAATAAAGGTGATCCACACTGCACAGAATATGAGCATACTGAACGTAATGAATTGCGCTTCATTAAAATTATCCGGCAGCTTTCGGGCCAGAAACGCCAAAACAAAGCATAGGAGTGCCAAAAGACCTATATAAGCCAAAACGGCCCAGAATCCAACAGCCGACCCCAGATTACATTCTAGTATGATCTTTTCTTTGTAGTAACTCAGGTTTTTGTAGGGAAAAGGAGGAGAAAATGCTAACCATAGCACACAGATGATAACCTGTATAAGAGTCAGGGTGAGAACACTGAGTCTCTGCTGCAGAGGCCCAAACCACTTCATCATGTTACTACCTGGTAGTGTAGCCCTGAACGCCATTAACACCACAATGGTTTTCCCCAGAACACAGGAGATGCAGAGCACAAAGGTGATCCCAAACGCGGTGTGGCGCAGCATACAGGACCATTCGGTGGGTCGACCAATGAAGGTGAGCGAACAGAGGAAACACAGAGTCAGAGAGAAGAGCAGCAGGAAGCTTAACTCAGAGTTGTTTGCTCTTACAATCGGTGTGTCTTTGTGTGTAAAGAAAATTACAGCAATGCCTATGGTGAAGGACACCCCTAACAAAGAAAACAACACAAGAATGATTCCCATTATTTCATCAAATGACAGGAATTCCACTGGCTTTAAAATGCAGTTATCTTTTCTCTCATTAGACCAGAGTTCAGGAGGGCACTTCATGCAAGAAACAGAATCTAAAAAAAGACAAAATCAGTTGATTTACTATAATCTACCCCATCATGTGAACCACCGCTGCTTTAAACCATGTGGTTCTTAAATACATCAGGAATAGAAACATCTTGGATGTCCTACCTGTCATATTTGTAATCTCTCCCTCTGCACATGGTATACAGTCATAACAGCAGACAGGTCTTCCTTTCTGTGCAGCTTTGCGTGTGCCTGGAGGGCAGCTCTCACTACATACTGATACTGGCACCTAAAAACCATAATAACATTTTATTCTTTATGATATAATTCATTTGATATACGTTTGGCTGTAGATACTGTAAATGACCTGTGATTTGTTGTGGGCCCACGTTAGACTGATGTTGTCAAATGACAGCTGATGCTGTTTTTGCAATGAGGCATCATAGGAGCCCACTTTTACAAACACCGTGTTCCCATTCTTATCCCGCTGCCAGTTTAGCAGTTCATAACGTGCTGCTGGGTCTCCATTTTCATCAAAATACACCTCCTCTCCGGCTGAAGTGAGGAAATGAACACTCTTCAATTTCCCAAGTACCTAAGAAAAACAATCAATTGCTGTTCACTGAAAAATCAAACATATTGTTCTTATTTTTATGACCCCCCCCACCTGCCAGGGTTGAATATCATCCTCTGTTCGGTTGGCACACACATTAGCCTCAGTATTCTTGTTGACACAGCCGTAACTTTCATGCAGGGCATGCGCCGCAGCATACACGGCTTTATATATGTTACTTGAGACCCTTAACTCTGAGACATCGGTGTATGGATTTTGCACATCGCTAAGGCTTTCATTGCCTTTGCACACTTGTTCATTTCCTTGTGTGTAAAATTTACATTGGAATACCGTCTCCCACAGCTTTCTGTAAAGAGCTATACCTGAAAATGGATCAAGCCTGATGAGAAAATCGTAAAGCCCATTTATTTTAGCTTTCGGTAGAGCAAATCCCATAGATCCTTTTAGCATATGGCTCCAAACAGCAGTAGCACTGTTCTTATCAGCGATCCAGGATTCACTTCCAATCCACTGTAGCCCGGTTATGTTCTGCAAAGCAATTTCCTTTAGAAGAACCCCGATGTCGGAGAGAGTAACAATAGCTACGATGACTCTTGAGGTTGATGCTTTAATGATTTCAACAACTCTTAGAATTTTTTCTCTGGGGTCTGTTCTATAGAATGCGACCGCATACTCCACACAAACCCCCTCTTCCTTAACTGCACTGATAAATGTGCTCATACCAAGATTCCCATAGTCATTGTCACTGCATATAGCGCCAACCCAGGTCCAGCCAAAGTGCTTGACTAGTCTGGCTAGAGCCCTGCTTTGGTAGTTATCACTGGGAACCGTTCTTAAGAATGTTGGGTACTTTCTTTTGTCACTAAGGCACGCACATGTTGAAAAGTGACTGATCTGCAAAAACAAATTTGGGTATTATACAAATATAGTAAACATTTAAAATAACATTTCAGTTGTCGGGTTCATTGATTTACCACAGGTATGTGCAGAGGTCCTACTGTAGCAGAGAGAGCAATTGAAGGGGTGGATGAACTGTAACCTATGATGGCTTTAACAGCTTCTGATTTGGAGCAGTTCTTTTCAGTACCGTTGAGTCCATTTAGTAAGAACATGGCATCTCTTATGGTCAAATCTACTGACCCGCAGGAGTCATATATTTTATAACCCAGATTAATCCCAGGTAAAAGATCAGTCCTGTTGTTGATTTCCTCAATGGTGAATATCATGGTTTGAGCACTTTGTACTTCAGTGGGGTTTAGACTAAAAGAAAAATAAGGTACACAATTTAATCTCAAAATATAAAACTATTAATCCAGTTAAAATGTTTTTTTTTTTTTTGTTTCTTGTTTATAGGACTTATTCTCTTACATCGTTCCAGTTATCAAACCAGTTCCTTCAGATCACAGCTTACCTGTAGCATTCTGGCTGCCGTGGCACCGAGGTAAATACATGTCTTATTTGCTCCCAACTCTTGTGTAAGGAAAAGATCCCACCAATGATTACGTCCCCATCTCTGCTGAGATCAGGAGAAAAATACTGCCCTCGTAGGTTGCAGGGAGGTTCAGTTGCTCTTACCTGAGTAAACAGAAGCAATGTGTACAGGAAACTCATTCTCATTCCTCAAAACAAAGCTTGGTCTGTGGGTTTTTTATATAAGCTGTTAGAGCTCCTATAGGGTGTGGGCTATTTGCATGACCTCATCGGAATGAATAATCAGTGACAGCTGTCTGTGATCTTGTGATCTAAAGGCCATCAGATCAAAAGGTCTACTTCCAGTTCTGTGAAACTTCATTTTTAGGCCCCTAAATTTATTTTCTAGCTTTCAGACAGCTAAATTAGGTTTCTTTACAATTAAAATGAATTAATATCCTATAAATCTATGTTTAGTTAAAAATAATATCCATGCGAAAGAAGACATTTGTAACAAGAAGTGTAAAATTTAAATAACACCTACAAAATCTGTTTTTTTATAGGGTAACCAATTATTTTAAAAGATCCTTTGTGTGCACTTTAGGTGAAAAGTCATTATAAAGTCCACTACAAAGCAGAATAAGATGAAAGTACTCACTATGACCGAAAGTATTGGGTCACATCTCATAATCACTGAACCCCAGTGTTTCCTTTAGTCCAATTGGCTCAATTGTATAAACGACCAGTTAGCCATTTATGTTGGAAAACTATATTCCTCCGACTCTGTGGAGGTATACAGTTTGGGGAAGGTCCTCTGTGATGTGCCTCAGTGTACAAAGGCTGGGAAAGCTTTGTGAATACTTTGACATGAACTAAAATAGTCGGCCTTTAGTCCATCATTAGTGTCAGAGATAATCTGAATGGTTATTTTAAGATTATTTAAAGATGGCATACATATTTTAAATATATTTGATTATTGGTTTTAGTGTTGGTTCAACAGGTTGCTTTAATCTTTAGTCCATCATATTGGTGCATGCCATTATGATCCCTTCCATTTGCCACCATGGCTTTCCACATTTATTATTCTCTTTCTATTGCACTGACACTGACCTTTCTCCCTATTATCAGTCATAATCCAAAAATACTGTACACTAAAAGGTTTATTTAATGTTTTGACTCATATACTGGTAACAGTGCTTTAAACCTTTAATACAACAGCTGCAAATAATGTTTTATATGTTTTATTGTGAGATTGTGAGTAAAATCATTTTAATTAAATGGGATCACAATAGAAGGCCCAGTCAATCTATGCTTTCATTCATTACCATCATCTTCATGTCCTCTGAAGTGATCTTTTAAACCAGTGGTCCTAATTTTTGGTGCGGTCAGTTTTTATTAGAGGTTTTGTTTATTTTGAAGTTTGTTAATAAAAGGTTTTTTTTTCATAAGTCCCTTTTAAGAGAAAGATTTGATTTACAAAGCACAATTAAAAATATATTTATAAATTAAATGTATAAATTGGACTTGATTGAAAGACTTACTATTTTAAAATGATATAAAAAGATCATACTTTTATAACTATATTAAAACTATATTAATAATGAAACAGATATTATTGAGCTCTTGTTATTGTTTTTGACAAACTGTCATGTTACCCAAGAGATATCTCTTACAGCACACAAACATAAGCACCTGCCACACATCAGGGACAATATGCCCTTCAATAACAATAATAAAACACACAGTGACATGTTTTCACATGTCTGTAATATGTCACCTGTGTTTAACACCCACTTGTGAATTCAAGCCTGAACTGAGGAGGGAATTTCAAAACATCTTGCATCAGATTTCATTTTCAAAACTTTGAGGGCCTTTAACTTACTTAGTTCAAAACAAGGGGCAGAGTTCGGGTCATAATATAACTGTGATGACCGTTATGGTACATTTGCCTGTTACTAGATCAGCCATGTTTGCGCATAAATAATCCAGAAAGCTACAATTTAACACTTTTCAATTAAAATACACATTATAATGTATTATTATAATATGGTTATAAATGTGTGAATGGATCTACTTGCATCTCTTAAAATCTTTGTTTCCTCATGAAAACATCAAACCTACTGAAAAGTTTACATTATGTGGTAATAATAAATGTATTAGTTATAAGCAGCTATGTGTTAAACTCTGGCCGCGCCACGGCTGGGAAGGGAGTCCAAAGCAGAAAGTAGTACCAAAAAAGTATTTTTTTTTTACATCATGAGAAAAAAATACACCACACAAAAAGAACACAACCCAAAATTAATGTTCCACGGTTGGATAACACAAATTAAACAGAAACCGGTGACCAGTATGGGGAGCTGATGTGACAGTATGTATATGATCGTGTCTGAAAATATTCCTTTAAGCTATTTTTTATTTGTCTAATAAAACAGCCACCCAACCACCTTCTAGTCTGTTAGGCCCAGTGGTAAACACAGTATTATTTTTGTCGAACATCTTATTGCTTCCCATTTTTTACACCAGTGGTGCAACCTGCTAATAACCCTCTTTCTGTTTTTTTGGGCCTTGCCATGGTTGCCCACAGGCAGCTTTTCAATATGTTCCTGCACACATTTATTAACTCCAGTGGATCAATTTATGATTTTCAGTTCACCTACAATTAATTTAGGAAGCAGGAGGAAAATAAAGAACCTGGGGAAACTGTGAGGGACACATTGAGAACATGCATGAAACTACTTTAAAGAGACGAGCCAAGATTTGAACCAGGGACCCTGGGGCTTAATAGTGGTCTGTTTAAACTGTCACTGTCACTTCTGTTTAGCATTACTTTAGTAAACTGGAAATAAACTAGTAAGGCAAATATTTAGGAATTTTGGAGCTGTATGGAATTTTACAGACTGCTAATTAAACAGTAATTAAAGTGAACCGTCAGCGACAACAAAATAAAATGATCTGCTTTTGTGTTAAATAAACTTTATTCACAAAAAAAAAATTGAGGGATTTACACAACAGTATTTATGAAATCATGAAACAACAGTATTCCCTTTGTTTTTTTTTTTTTATCTGAATAGAATCAGATGACTGCTACTTATATCAGTGTTAATATTAAAGTACTCTCATATGCCACTTTATTAGGTTCACCTACTTATTTTTACACTTATGTAATGAAAAGATTTTTAGAAATTGATGGACTACAGGCTGTAATTGGAGAACTTCCGCATTTATATGGTACACCTTATAAAACTGACAGTCAGGTAAGTGTATATTAAAAATAATTCTATTATTTGTAGTGGGGGTCAGTTATTCAGGGGGAGGTTATGACAAATTTTCACTTTGACAAACATTTAAATAATCAAATTGTTATCAAACATTGATGATAAAAATTGTTCTACGGTACCTAATTTACTTATTGGGATCTTTACTCATCATCTGCTTTTTGGTGTTTTTCTCAGGTTTCAGGATGATGATGTAACACTTTGGGAGAAAGATGCATAACAACAAACCAAAGCTTGAAGCCAAAATAGCAAAGATCTCCACGGCTACAGTGAATTTACCAGGAGAACTGACATAAGCTGGAATAAAGGTGATCCAGACTGCACAGAATATGATCATGCTGAACGTGATGAATTTGGCTTCATTAAAATTATCAGGAAGTCTTCGAGCCAGAAAAGCTAAAATAAAACATAAGAGAGCCAAAAGTCCTATATAAGCCAGAACAGCACAGAAACCAACAGCAGACCCCAGATTACACTCTAATATAATTTTATTTTTGTAGTAGTTCATATTCATGTTGGGAAAAGGAGGAGAAAATGCTAACCATAGCACACAGATGATAACCTGAATAAGAGTCAGGGTGAGAACACTGAGTCTCTGCTGCAGAGGCCCAAACCACTTCATCATGTTACTACCTGGTAGTGT
>JAOUQT010000029.1:797783-811378 GCA_025769995.1 Xyliphius kryptos
ATGTTTAAAATACTGCTCTTTAACTCCTGTTAGGATACATTCACATAGGACTACATAGTGACCTTGACATTTAGGAACTTGTGTGTTGTTCTCTAATTTTGATCTCCAGTGTATATCATTTCAACAGAGCAATCCATTGGAAGAGGATTTCGCTTGAAGTCCCAAACTTCAGTCAAAGGTGGCTTCGTGACCCATGTTAGACTTGCCATCTGAAAAAAATAACACCTTTCCTTTTCGTAGTATCTCTCTAAAGCCTGCTTTAATGTCAATTGAAACTTTCCTTGTCCCTTCACCTTTCTTTGCTCTGACCTGTTTTGTGATATTACGGTCAGTGTGAATCCATCCAATTTCAACCATTTGTTTTGACTGTTTCGATCGACGCTTTATTTCCTTTGAAGTGTGTGGCTCCTCTTCACTTTGGTCTTTTTGATTTCTAACTAAGTTTCTTCCTTAGCTTTTCAAAAAGATCCAACTTTCGTTTTGAGAAGGATGTCTTCTGCCTGCAAAACCTGAACAGCACAATCCTGTCTCCATATGAAGGGAGGTAATCGGCCAGCACTGCATCTTTCAGTAGCATGATGACATCTTGTCAATCTGTAAGAGAGTCAATTAGATTTTGTTTTTCAAAATTACATAACAGAAAATTCCATAATGCCAAAAAAGATCAAATTGCCTGCCTTGCATTTACTGATTTATTGGATCCAAGGTTAGGAAATGTATTATGTTCTATATGTAATTTTATTATCACACCAGCCTACATGTACACACATCTAATGTGTCATTTGTATCTGGTTATGATGTATGAAAATAACTAACACTGTACAGAGTTAAATCCGAAACTATATTGTTAAATGAACACTGTGGGTTGGTGTTCCAGGCAGTAATTAAACCCAATCCTGGACATCACAACTTAAGGACCAGTTTTAATAGTTACCTGTCTGGAAAATTTACTGTGTTGCTGAACTGCATGCATGTATACATATTTAGCATTTAAAAGATTGTCCAGCACGGGTAATTTACTTAAGGAAATGGTTTCATTTAGAACCATGAACACAAACATTTCAAGCTCTTTGTAGAACCTTTTTGAAAATGACACCATAAATTGTTCTGTTATATTTACAAGGTCAAACTTGTTACAGAATGAGAACCTTTTTTGTGCAAATTTCACATCTATTATTGGTAATGCATCTACAACCCCAATTCCACTGAAGTTGGGACATTGTGTAAAACAAACAAAAAAAAAAAAAACCATGATTTGCAAGTCCCTTTCTACCCATATTCAATTGAATACACCACAAAGACAAGATATTTAATGTTTAAACAGAAACTATTGTTTTTCTTTCTTTTTTTTTTTTTTATACAAATACTCATTTTCAATTTGATGCCTAAAACACATTTCAAAACAATTGGGACAGGGGCAACAAAAGACTGGGAAAGTTGGGGAACCCATTAAAAAAACACCCGTATGTAACATTCCACATGTGAACAAGTTAATTGGAAACAGGTAAGTTGTCATGATTGGGTATAAAGGGAGCATTCCCTAAAGGCTCAGTCATTCACAAGCATGGATGGGGCCATTTTGTGTCAATCTGTGGATCACTAAAAGCATGAGAAAATAGTCCAACAGTTTATTAAAAATGTTTCTCAAAGTGCAAAGCCGAAAACAACATCAAGTTCCCGTGACCTTCGATTCCTCAGGTGACACTGCATCAAAAACCAACATCATTTTGTGACTGGTATTCCCACATGGGCTCAGAAACACTAGAAAACCATTATCAGTCAGATTTAAAACTCTATGCAAAGCAAAAGCCATACATTAACACCACCCAGAAACACAGCCTGCTTCTCTGGGCTCAAGCTCATCTAAGGTGGACTGATGTGAAAAGTGTCCTGTGGTATGACGAGTCCACATTTAAAATTTAACAATAATGGACATTGTCCAAAGAGGAAAAGGCCTGTCCAGATAATTTAACTTAAGTTGTACATCAAGCAAGAATGGGAAAGAATACCACCTACAAAGCTTAGTGCCCTCAGTTGCCAAACACCTATTGAGTTTTATTAAAGGGAGAGGTGATGTAAACATTCAAAATGAATATTTGCACACCCCCCCCCCCCCAAAAAAAAAAAAAAATCACATTAAAGTTTTTCCATTTGAACATAAAATATGTTGTGTTTGTACCAACTTTAATAAAAATTGGGGTTGTGTAAGCATAAACCATGTTGAGGTTTTAAATGTATTTGTCTGTTGGTCTAATCTTACAAACTACGTACCTTTTGCTCGTCCATCAAATGTATTACTTCTTCTGAGACGCCTCTCTCCCTCAAGACGTTTGTTAAATCTGATTCATCTGCCATCATGGAACTGCAAAATAAAATACAAATTGAAAACGATTTATTTACTACATAAATGGGGCTTACTGTCCTGATTAGCTACTTATTGGCTATTTGGTTCAAAAGAGAGTTGAAAATCAAAAACTAAACTAAACTTGACTATGGTACAAGAAGCCTCACACAAACAGAATAACATTAGCCTCAGATTATGTGGCTTAGATGTAATTTAGCCTCCCAGTACAGCAGACCAACTCAAAAAGTCAGTAACAGTCGGAGTTGCCTGGGCTGAGCTGTGCATTAGCGCCGTTATATAGGACTACGCTACCGATGGCACCACAAAAAATACAGACATTGTACTAGCGAAAAAGCATCAATCAATAATGTAGATATTTAGGAACCTCTTAATTGACATTAACCACCGCAGTCCTCGTGACAATTCATGAACAGAAAGTGCTCTTCTTCCAACCGTGCTCCATTAACCGGAAGCCTCCCAGTTTTCGTCCCATTACGACTTTATTCTCGCGATAATACGACTTTTATCTCGTGACATTACTCCATTCTCGCGGTATTACTCCCCCCACCCAGAATCAAGAGTTTAATAAAGCAGCTCTTAGTCTAAACAAATTTTAAACAATTTAAAAAGACACTGTTCCTTCTGATTAAATGATGGGAGTGCAGACGCGTTTCTTCCTCCTGTGTATATTGGCCAGATTGTCTCCGTTGTCGCCCCCGTGTGGACTGGATTATATCACCGCCTTTTTCGAGGATTTAAAACGGCTTGATTTTTTAAAATAGGATAACATTAGGCTCCCAGTACAGCAGACCAACTCAAAAAGACAGTAACAGTCGGAGTTGCCTGAGCTGAGCTGTGCATTAGCGCCATGTTATATAGGACTACGCTACCGGTGGCACCACAAAAAACACAGGCATTGTATAAGTGACAAAGCATCAATAAACAGTGTAGAAATTTAGGAACCTCTTAATTGACGTTAACCTCCGCAGTCCTCGTGACAATTTATGGGCAGAAAACGCTCCTCTCCAACCGTGCTCCATTAACCGGAAGTCTCCCAACCTTCGTCCGCAAAATACCGCGAAAAATTTCTCGCGATATTACAACGTTTTTCTCGCAAAATTACGACGATGTTCTCGCGATAATACGAATTGAATCTCGCGACATTACGACGCGATATTTTTACGACGCGTTTTTTTTTCCAGAATCAAGAGTTTATTAAAGCAGATCTCAATCTGAACAACTTTCAAATCATTTAGAAAGACATTTTACCCTCTGATTAAATAATTGACTGCAGAAGCGTTTCTTCCTCTTGTGTATATTGGCCACTGGCACTGAATCTCTCCGTTGTCGCCCCCGTGTGGACTGGATTGTATCACCGACACTTTCGAGGATTTAAAACAGCTTTATTTTTTATTTATTTATTTTTAATTATTATACATCACAAAACTCTCGTTGGGATACAAATGTGTAGTAACAAAATACAAACTTTATTACATTACAAGGCCATTTGCATTACAAAGTGAGAAAAAGAGTATATTATAACTTAAATTATAACAAATTTGAGGGGGGGGGAAATAAGTAAATTAAATAATTTACATATTGGGAGGAAGGAGCGATGCATGACTTAAGGAAGCAAAAGGACGATGCATGACTTAAAGAGCAAAAAAATATATTAAAAGTAAGAAAAGTTTAATGTATTTCAGTATTTTATTGCCTAACTTGTTTAAATTTGTCATTTTCAGTGATAAAAGATACATTTTAAAGTCATTTATAAACCATTTAAAACAGGGTTTACTGTTTTTCCATTTACTATAATGGATATAATATTTACTCAAAAGAATGAGGTTAACCATGTTAGAATTCAAGTTCTCCATGAAAAAAACAATGTTAGAAATAATAAAAGATGGAAGATTTATATAACGACTTTATCCTCGTAACATTACGACTTTAATCTCGTAGTCAACTGCTTTTTTTTTCAAGAGTGGCCCTAAAACGCCGTCATACCTTGGTAATATTAGTCTTTTACTATTTTAATGTGAATGTCCAGAATATTTGTCCAGAATATTTTTATTTATCTTTTTAGAAGTCATTTTAAAGCTAAATTTTACACCTAGGTAGGTTTTCTACACTTTCCTTATTCATATTGTAATTATTAAGAACTTAATTTGTCAGATGTTTATTCTTTATGATCATTACTCTGTACACTTAGCTGATGGATTGGATTTTCTCCTCCAGCCTTCCACTCCTCCCATTGGTTTGCTTAAAAATTCAATGACATATGTAAATTGATGGCAGAATGTTTTCCTTTATAAGGCCTTGTCTTTAGGTCTAACACTTTTATTGAGGTCTGACATGATTCCACCTAGTGGTGGCTGCAATGATTGGAATGATGCCAGTGGGAGATTTGACACTGGTGGCTTTCTTCCTGATTTTGTGGCCCATAATTAAGGTCTTTGAATTAAATACAGGGTGTCAAAGACTGGGGCAATTTGATCCTCATGTGCTTGAGGTAAATGGTAATGTTATTATTGGAGGACTTTTCCCTTTGCACTACACAGCTCCAGAACCTGATCATGTTTTCACTGAGCAGCCACAGGATGAGCGGTGTAGTGGGTAAGTGTTACATCTGCTACAACAAAACAGCACATATTTCCATTTTGGGAAAAATGATTTTTTTTTAGTATTATTTATTTTATAGTAGCCTGAATAATTAAAAAAGCTTAATATTATCAAATATGAGTATTTTCATGTTTATATATCAAAACATTTACTCATTTCTTAAAAAAAATCTGTCGTCTATAATAAGTTTAACCCAGGTTTTACCTTTGCTTCTATGTATTTAATCAGGTTTGATTTAAGGGCCTTTCGCTGGGTCCAGACTATGGTGTATGCCATTGAGGAGATAAACAAAAAGCCCAACATTTTGCCAGGGGTGCAGCTGGGATATCGGATTCTGGACAGCTGTGATCATGTACACACTAGTTTGCAGAGTGCATTTTCTCTTTTGAATGGATCCTTCACTTTTCAGACTCATAACTCCATGAGCACCAGCCTTCGCTGCCTCTCTAAAGCTCCAGTGCCTGTTGTCATTGGCTTGGCATCCTCTACTCCAACCAGAGCTGTAATCAACACATTCGGACCATTTGAAATCCCTACGGTGAGCTTCAATTTCAAACTCAAAGAATCAAATAATGAGGTTTTATATAAACCATTTTAAGATTTTAGTATCCTTTGTGGTAAAATTGTGTCATAATCCCCATTTATCTACACTGCAGTGTATGCACTGTGTAAACATGTAATGGTCCTGTTTTAAAAAATCAAGCATGGTTTTGGACAACTGCATAAAGTACACAGGGTCCATGGAAGCACTTGGTTGTCCCACAGAGAGCCCTGAACTCCAACTCAGTGACAAGATATCGGAAACCAGATCCTCTCATCTAATATCTGTGTCTGACTTTAAAAATGCTTGAATAGAAAAAAAAAATATGTTTTTGATTGACGCTTATCTGTTAAATTTGACCTAAAATAATCAAACAGATTGCAGGTTTTGTTGAGTTTACACAAATAAATACCTGTTTTTTAGTCATGAACTTAAAGTAATAAGCACAGCAACATAATGTTTAATAAACAAAATGGTTATAACAAGTTTTCAGAAATAGCAAGTGAGGTCATTCTATATCATGTTTCAGTGTCTGCAACCAAAGACCATTGTTGACTAACTGAGCTGAACAGGTTTAAAAAAAGTTTACAAGCGAATTAAAAGGAATCCATACAGCTTTATGTGCCAGAGATAGACACTGCTTTTTAATCATTATCCTCTCTGTATTCTCCTTTACTTTTGCTTCTACAGATCAGCTACTTTGCAACCTGTACATGTCTGACGGACAAACACATTTATCCATCCTTTCTGCGTACGGTCCCTAGTGATATTTTCCAGGTGCAGGCTCTGGTACAGCTAATGGCTCATTTTGGATGGCGCTGGGTGGGCACAATTGGCACCGAAGATGATTACAGTCAGTATGGAATCCAAGCTTTCAGTGAGCAACTGAATGAATGGGGTGGTTGTGTAGCTTTTCATCGCACAATACCAAAGGTCTCCACCCCAGAACACATTAAAGAGATTGCTGATACAATAAAAGCCTCCACTGCGCGGGTGATTGTGGTGTTTGCTACAGAAGGTCAGCTATTAGATTTGCTGTCCGAAGTTGCCAAGAGGAACATGACTGGTTGGCAGTGGGTGGCCAGTGAGGCTTGGGTCACTGCCAGTGTCTTAACATCCAAAGAGTTTCAGCATGTGTTGGCTGGGACTTTGGGGTTTGCATTTAGAGGTGCCAATATTTCCGGTCTGGCTGAGTTTCTTTTTAAAGTGCGACCTTCTTCTGACCCAGGGTCAGTCTTTACTAACATGTTCTGGGAGCAACAGTTTGATTGCAGACTAGATAAAAGCAAAGCTCTGGATGGGCCACTGTGTACTGGTTTGGAAGACCTAAGGAATGTTTCTAGCAGCTATACGAGTGTAACTCCAGTGCGGGTTTCCTATAATGTGTATAAAGCAGTGTATGCCATTGCTCACGCTCTTCACCATCTACTGCAATGTACACCGGTGGCACAAAATACAGAGCAGAGAGCCTGCAACATGAGTACAGAGTTCACACCAGGACAGGTAGTGTATGTTAAAACATGTTAAATAAGTTCTGAAGATATGTACAATAATATATAAACTCACTTAATCCTAACATTGTGGAACTTGCTTTGTGCAATAAGGAAAATTCAAGCAGGAACAGGAAATAATATTTCGCAGACTGGTTCTATAAATTTAAAAACATTAACTTGTCCATGATAAGCTACTCCAAGCTCGGTTATATACATATTAATATAGCAATGAGATTAAATAAAACACTTTAATTTACATATTTTGATATTTGTAGTATTATTGTCCATATTTGATAGTAAAATTGTATTATAGTTTGTTATTCCAAATATTTAAAAGTGGATGGGTTAGAAGCCCCATGTATTAAATGTACGCATTTGGTGATTTGCAGAAACATATTTTTTATTCTACTGGAATGTAATTCATCTAACAATGAATATTTATGTTCTATCTATTTACATGTTTGCCGTTTGTTAGCTACTTCATTATCTGAGGAAGGTAAACTTCACAAACCAGTTTGGGGAAAAAGTGCATTTTGATCAAAACGGGGAACCGGTTCCATTGTATGACATAATTAATTGGCAGCAGGACAACAAAGGAGGAATCCGGTTCCAGCAAGTGGGCAGCTACGATGGTTCAGCCACTCGCTGGCGACAACTCGTCATTAATATGGATTTGATAGAGTGGACTGGTCAACAAAAAAAGGTGAATCTGAATTATTGCATTTTGTAATATTTAAGTTTTTACTTTAGTAATCCATGTGTTTCTATAAAACCTAAATTAGTTATTTTCCCTTCCTGTTAATAATGAACCTAATATGAATAGAGTAGCGTGGCACGGTGACTTAGCACGGTGGTTAGCACGTTGGCCCCCCAGCGCTGGGGATTCCTTGTGCGAATCCCGATCTGGGTCGTGTTTCCTCCCACAGTCCCACAACATGGATTCCAGGTGAATTGAATGCTCTAAATCACCCTGTGTAGTGTGTGTGTTTATGTGTGGATCTGTGAGTGAGTGTGTGTCCAGCGATGGATTGGCGCCCTGTCCTGGGTGTGTCTGCCCGGCGCCCGAGATTTTCTCCCCTGGATGGGCATGGTGAACCCCACCACAACCCCAGTAGAGGAATAAGTAGAAGATAATGGATGGATGTATATAGAACACATTGCCTTATGGTTTTTTTTTGTTATTTTTTAAAAAAAAATTTTTGCTCATTTTATTATAATCTTACAAGCTAACCGCAGGCTGCTCTCTGCAGATCCCTTTGTCTCTGTGCAGTACCCCATGCCCGGCTGGAACTCGACAGGCTACAAGACCAGGCCAACCCATTTGCTGTTTTGACTGCTTGCCGTGTAACGATGGCGAGTTTACCAATATATCAGGTAGTACATTATTATACAGAGCATTACTTCAATTGGCCTAAATGCTACTTGGTTTATTGTAAAAAAACAAAAGGAAAATATAGAAAATCTATTGCTTACCGAATCTGACAAAGCTGATTTAAATTGTGATTGGTTTTCCAGGAGCCACAGAATGCATTAAGTGTCCTCTGTATTACTGGTCCGATCCTGAAAGAGTGGGTTGTGTTGCTGGCATAGAGGAGTTCCTCTCCTTTCAGGATGTTATGGGTATTATCCTTGTTACTCTGTCTCTTTTTGGAGTTTCTGTTGCAACTGCCGTTTCTGTAATATTTTTCCGCTTCAGATCCACACCTATAGTCAAAGCCAACAATTCAGAATTAAGCTTTCTGCTCTTACTGTCTCTCAAACTCTGCTTCCTCTGCTCCCTGGTGTTTCTTGGCCGGCCATCGATGTGGTCCTGCCAGGCTCGACAGGCAGCGTTCGGCATCAGCTTTGTCCTTTGCATCTCTTGCATACTGGTCAAGACCATTGTGGTGTTGCTAGCCTTTCGATCCACCATCCCCGGCTCCAGCACCCTCAAATGTTTTGGTCCCCTTCAACAGCGAGTATTCATCATTGGATGCACTGCAGGCCAAGCCATCCTCTGCATGGGCTGGTTAGCATCAGCGCCACCTTATCCCTATAAGAACCCCTCTTACCAGGGTGGAAGAATTGTACTAGAGTGTAAGGATGTATGGCCACTGGGATTCTATTTAGTTTTGGGCTACATTGGTATTCTTTCATGTGTTTGTTTTATTCTGGCTTTTCTGGGCCGGAAGCTCCCAGATACATTTAACGAGGCCAAGCTCATCACATTTAGCATGCTGATCTTTTTTGCTGTATGGATATCATTCATTCCTGCATACAACAGCAGCCCTGGGAAATACACTGTAGCGGTGGAGGTATTCGCCATTTTGGCCTCCACTTTTGGACTGCTGTTTTGTATATTTGCTCCAAAGTGTTATATTATTCTGCTAAGACCTGAACTCAATACCAAGAAAGGAATAACTGGGAAACCCTACAAATAAACATTAAAGGTCTTAGTAGGATGCACAATGTTGTTATACCACAATCAGCAACAAAACTGGACTATAAATGGGATATTGTGGTTGAGTAGTACAATATATTATTAAAGCTAAATATGTTTATAGTTTTATTCAAATACAATGGATTTATTGGTAATGAAGGGACTGTGACCCATATCATCTTGCAGAGGAGATGATTCTGTTTCTGAGATTTTTCTCTACATTTTCCCAATTACTAAAATTGTGAATTGTTTTTACAATGCGATTTTCTTCTGTGTATTAAACTTACAGTTCAAAATTTTGCTTTGTATATGCCACAGATGAACTGTTTTGAATAAAGCAGCATAAATAGCAGTCAATCCAGTGTTCAGTCCTACTGGATCTGTCCAAAGTTTCTGTTTTCTAATACTTTACTCCACTTTACTGCACTTGCTAATGTTAAGTTTGCAATTCAAAAGCAATACTACTTCAATTAGGTTTACGCCATACACCATATAGACTATTTATACTTCATTTAAATAAATATTAAACCAGAGGGAAATGTTCTGTTAGAGAAATGAGGCAATATAAAAGTAAAAGTTAAATACATTTGTATGTATTATATATATTTCATATGCAGTGAATTTTATTTTTATACATGACCAAACATATGTTCGCTTTTACATTTAGATACCCAGTACCTATTAGGAATTAGAAAAAAAAATGGGGTTCTACAGCTGCTTTAACATGCAGTCACACATCAATGGACCAGTTCCATTTAACACACAAGCACCTTATAGTTAAACAATTACAATTTATTTTAATATACATATGTTGTTGATCCCTACAGGACCACCAACTTTACTCAAGTAGGTACTGCTTGAGTAAAGGACCATTCTCAGCCGGTCAGCGACAATGACATGGAGTTAATGTGGGTATTACTGTGAACTCAATTACACATATTTACTCCATTGCTTCATCTAGAGATAATAGTCTTTTTTTTAAATCAGAGAGTGTTTCCATCTTTAAATCATCGATTAGTGCCTATGGGATGGTGGTTGCTGCACACATAGTAGGGTACATTCTCAGCTCAGCAGTAACATAGGTGTGTAAAAATTACAATAGCATTCTTGCAACTGATCCATCGTGATACTAACGCAACACACACTAACACATCACCACAATTCATGTCAGTTCAGTGCTGAGATGATGATCTTCAATGTAATTTAGTGGCACATTGTTTATAAAGGTAGCTAACAAATTTCTCAATATGTACATGTGAATTTCTCTGCAATAAATGTTTGTTGCACTTTTATCTCGGCTGGTTCATATTATATTTATTGTAAGACTTGACTTTTATTTTGACACGGTCTCAAAGTGCATTAGGTGATACTTTACCCATAAGATGTTTTTTTGTGTTCTGTTCTGGCCTAAAAAGTATTATAAAACATTTGGGAGCAAAAATGCAAATAATCAAACCAAAGCTTGAAGCTAAAATAGCAAAGATCTCCACAGCTACAGTAAATTTACCAGGAGAACTGACATAAGCTGGAATAAAGGTGATCCATACTGCACAGAATATGAGCATGCTGAAGGTGATGAATTTGGCCTCATTAAAATTATCAGGTAACTTCCGAGCCAGAAAAGCTAAAATAAAACATAACAGAGCCAAGAGACCTATATAACCCAGAACAGCCCAGAACCCTATAGCGGAACCTAATCCACATTCCAGTATTATTCTTTCCTTGTACTGTTTTAAGTTTTTTAGAGGAAGAGGAGGGGATATGAACAACCAAAGGACACAAATAAGAACCTGTATAAGAGTGAATGCTATCACACTGAGTCTCTGCTGTGGAGGTCCGAACCATTTCATGGCATTACTTCCTGGCAGTGTCGCTCTAAAGGCCATTAATACCACAAAAGTTTTTCCCAGAACACAGGAGATGCAGAGGACGAAGGTGATTCCAAATGCTGTGTGGCGAAGCATACAGGACCACTCAGAGGGCTGACCGATGAAAGTAAGTGAACAGAGGAAACACAGAGTCAAAGAGAAGAGCAGGAGGAAGCTCAGCTCAGAGTTGTTGGCTCTGACGATGGGAGAAGTCCGGTGTTTGTAGAAGACAGTGGCCACACACACAGCCATGAAAGCCCCAGTGATGGAGAACACCGTCAGGATGATGCTGAGAGTATCATCCCAAGACAGAAACTCAACAGGTTTGGGGAGGCATCTGTCACGCTTGGCATTGGGCCAAAACTCAGGAGGACAACGTAAACAGTCCAAAGAATCTAAAAGTAGAATTATTTATTGGACAAAGTCATATTAATGCATTCTCAGCCACACAACTACAGTATCAAATGTTAATGTAGAAAAGATAAACTGTATAAACACATCAACTAAATATTAGGCACTAAATTGCAACCAGGGTGGCGCGGGGGCTTTCCATGTTTAGTCCAGTTTCCATGTTTTCCTTGTCTGCGTGGGTTTCTTCCGGGTTTTCCAGTTTTTTTTCCACAGTCCAAAAACATGGATTTAAGGTAAACTGGTTGCTCTAAATTGCCTCTATAGTCTGTGTGTGTGTTTTTTTAGTGTGTGTGCCCAGCGGTGGACTGGGGCCCTGTTCTTCCTGAGACATCCTTCCCTGGATGGGCATGGGGAACCTCTCCTTGTGACCTTTGTAGAGTTTTAAGCAGAATGAATGAATAAATTGCAACCTGTTTTATTACTGATCTCTCCTTCAGCACATGGAATGCAGTCATAACAGCAGACAGGCCTTCCTTTCTGAATAGCTTTCCTGGTGCCTGAAGAACAGCGTTCACTACACACAGACACTGGAACCTGCAAAATAAGAAAAACCCTTTAAAAATTTACTTTATAAGTGTCATTGCTTTTGCTAAGAATCATTCATTTTACAAATAATCTCTGCACAGTGGTGGAATTGACATGAAAATGACATGTTAAAGGGGACTAATGGTAAATATGTATAGAAATTGTGGAATGGCAAAGTTAATTTATATTATAAGTGGAGCTAATAACATGTACAATAACTGTCATTCAAAAAGTAAAGAGTACAAACATTACACAACCAAGGTTTTGAGTGCATTCAGTCTGAGGACAAATGTCGATTTTACTTCACCTCATTCTGTTCTCCCACCCAACTGATATTTCTGCCCATATAGAACTCCTGTCCTCTTGGTTTGCTTGAGTCATAGTAGCCAACCGTCACAAGCTTAATAGCACCGTCGCTCGTAAGCTGCCAGTTTATGAGTTCATAGACAGCTATAGGGTCCCCACTGGAGTCAAATGAAACCTGAAAGCTATTTTTTGTTGTGAAGTTTACTTTTGTGAGCTGGTTGTAAATCTGCAAAAAAAGAAAACATTGTTTCTCCAGATTCATTGTGCATTACGTTGAGCATTTAATATTCTTAAAAAAGGATTTTCACCAGTTTCCACTACTTGTTAGTTACTTTGTATTGTCCCAAATAATTTTTTAAAGCAATGTTGAATCTTATTGCTTATAATTTTGTGATAAAACCAATAGAAGCTTTTTCAGTATGAATTGATAGTGATTAGAATAATATACCTGCCACGGTGCAAGCTTGCGTTTTTCGCAATAAGTGTCATTACAGATTAGACTGTGGATGGCATGTGCAATGGCATATGTTGCTTTGTACACCATGTTGGTGACACGTAACTGCGATGTATCAGTGTACGCGTTCCGGAGCGAAGTGATGTCTTCAGTTCCATCACATTGTCGTGTGCCTTCTGAAGCAAATGTGTGTTGTTCCAGGTTACAGCTAAACGAGCTCTCCCAAAATTCAGTTAACAGGGGCGATTTCAGAGCCTTGGCTGGCGTGAGGTCGAGTAGAAAATCACGAAGCCCTGGAATAATCGACCGTGGAATCCCAAACCCTATTGCACCTGCGCACATGTTAAAGCGCAGCAACTCTGGTTCTATGATCCAGGTTTCGCTTCCAATCCACTGAAGTGGAGGCGGTGGCTGTCGGGCCAGTTCCTCTAACAGAAACCTCATATCTCCAGAAGCAATAAATGCTACTATGACCCGGGCCGTTGATCTGCGAATGACATTTGCCACCCTCTCCAGTTTACTGCGTGGTTGAGTCCTATAGTAAGCTTCTGAATACTCCACGCATATTCCCTCTGCTTGCGCAGCTTTAAGAAAGGATGCCATGCCGTAATTGCC
>JAOUQT010000029.1:847761-859264 GCA_025769995.1 Xyliphius kryptos
CCAGGATGTGGGCTCTCCAATAAAGATCAATGCACACAGGAAACACAGGGTTAATGAGAGCAGGATGAAGAAGCTCAGTTCAGAGTTATTAATGCGCACTATGGGGGTGTTTCTATAGTAGAGAAATACTGCAAATACAGCTAATGTGATGCAGGCCCCCACCACAGCAACTACTGTTAGTGTTAACCCCATTGCATCATAGGAAAGGAATTCAATGACCTTCGGGACACATGTTGTTCCATCACCATTGGACCAGTAATCCTCAGGACAGTCCATGCAGTCTATTGAATCTATATAGAAAAATACAACAAAACTGAATTATGAATTAACTGAATAAATGAACTTAAAATGCATTTATCATTTATCCTAAAACTTTTTTTTTTTTTTTACCCTTTATTATTCAGGGATCACCTTGGCCAAGTGTTGATACAACCCTCTGCCAGGCTTGGAATACACAGACTACAGGGATATTTTAGAGCAGCCTATTTACTTCATGTTTTTGGAATGTGGGAGGACAAGAAAAGAACCCACGCAGACACAGGGAGAACATGGAAACTTAGAACTGGGAATCCACAATGATGAAATGCAAACGTGCTAACCACTAAGCCACTGATAGGGTTGCGGGTGGGTTTCCCATGCCCATCCAGGGGAAAACTTTTCGGGCGCTGGGCAGATACACTCAGGACAGGGTGCCAATCTCACTGACACAGCCACACACTATATGCAGCAATTTAGAGCTGTCAATGTACCTTGAATCCTTGTTTTTAGACTGTGGGGAAAAAACGGAGCACCGGGAGTTAACCTACGTTACAGGTTCAAGTTAATTATGGCCTCTTCTATGTTATACAATATGTGCACCATTTCGGGAACTATATATAAAACGAAGCACCTAGCTATGGACAATTTTGGACAGTTACACTCTGTGGAAGGCACTATTAATTTTTGCATGACTGTGCCCCAGTGCAGAAGATATGGTCCATTAAAACACGATTGGATAATTGCTTAACTTCACTGTCCTGACCTTAAACCCATTAAATTCTTTGAGTCAGGCCCTCTTGCCAGCCTGAGATAGATATCTGTAGAATAGTGGGAGCTGCAAAAACAATACCAGCTTAAAATGAGATAACAGTGATGCTCTGTTGAGGTGTGCAGATGTCCAAACCTGTCTGGTTACTAATCTTGCCAATATCACATGGAACACAATCAAAGCAGCACAAAGGCTCCCCCGGACGAGCAGCTTTTCTAAATCCAGGAACGCAGCTGGCACTGCAGTCTGATACCGGTACCTGTTTCCACAACACACAAAATCTATCAGACATCATAATTACACATTGAAAGATAGTTGGTGCATAAAAGGCTAAATAATGTTCTTCATTTCCTTTTCTGTCTGGTATGTTAACTGTATATTAATTTACACGTCTTTATATTTCTTGTTAGTACATAATGACAAACAACTTGATCCACGATCTGTGGCTTTGCTGCTTACCTGTTTTGGGGCATACTGAATTTAAAAAAATGGAATCTAATGAAACAAACTACATTTTGAAAGCAGCTTGCCTCACTTTTGTCTGCTGCCCATGTAATGTCTGTCCCATAAATGACCAGCTCTTTTCCAGCCTCCTGAGACCCATCATACATGCCCACTTGAACCAGCTCAATGTTTCCCGCTGAACCCTTCTGCCAGTTGATCAGGTCATATGAGGGTATAGTGTCACCATTCTTATCAAAGTTCACCAGCTCACCCGAGATGATGAATGCCACTTCTTGTAGGTAATGCTGGAGCTAGAAAAGCACACTTAAGATAAACACAGGGTGATATACATGGTCTATATGATCATTAGTAACAAATACAGTGTATGTTTGCAGAAATAGAACTAAGTAGCACCTGCCAAGGCTGGACTGCAGCGATGTCGGCACATGTGGAGTTTGTAAATGGTCCGTTTCCAGGTTTACAGTTAATGAGATTGTGGAGAGCATGAGCGACAGCGTACACACCTTTATATATATTAAATGCGACTTGGGGACTGGATGTGTTCATGTAGGCAAAGTGTTGCTTGCTAAGTGGCTCTTGTCCAGTGCAGATGGGCAGCCCTGTGATATTTAATAATGAAGAGGGGTGCGAACAGCCATAGAGGGCACCCCACAGTTCATGTACCAGAGGATCAGCGGGGAATGTTTGTGGGTTTACCATTTCCACATAGTCCCCCAGTTTTGGAATTATGCCTTTTCTGATCCCAAAGCCAATCATTCCTCCTAAGAATGGATAATATTCCTGACCAGTGAAGACTGAAGCAGTAGCCAAGGCCTCACCAGCAATCCACTGGATCCCTGTGACATTCAGTTTCATGTAGTCCCTTAAAAATGGTGTGAGCTCCCCTTCAGCTGAAAAGACCACCACTACTCGAGCACTGGAGCTGTTCATTACACGGATGATCTCTATAGCTCTCCTGCTGTCATACAACAAGGGAATCATCTCCTGGTAGGACACACAGACTCTTGTACCTTCGAGTTCTTTAAGCAGTCCCTGTAGTGCCAAGAGTCCATAAACATGGTCACCCCTCACTACACCCACCCATGTCCAGTTAAAATGTATCAGCAGCTTGGCAATAGCTTTCACCTGGTGGGTATCACTAGGGATGACCCTAAAAAAGGTGGGAAACTCTTTTCTGTTACTCAGGCAGGCACACGATGAGAAGTAACTGATCTGAAACACAAAACAAGTAATGTTTGAGCAACAATAAATATGTTACGTGAAAACATTACCCTCTGTTGCACATATTTAAAATTCTGGACTTCAAAAAATACATCAATGAAGGAATTACATTTCCTCAAGTTTATATACTTTGTGGACACAAAATAGCTTAAGCATCATGTAAATATGTATATATATATATATATATTTTTTTCTGTTAGTTTTGAGAATTTTTTTTTATACCATTGGAATTTTAAAATGTTGTAATATTCTGGAAACCACAATAGACTCAGCCGATCCGGATTCAGCGATGACAGCCAGCATCGGGCTCGCCCTCGAACAAACCGGTCTGTCTATCTCATTCAGCCCATTAATAGCAGCCAGAATCGCTCTTTGTGCTGTTAAAGGATATGCACAAGAATCAAACATTTTAAAGCCCAGAGTGTGGTGAGGTAACAGCTCACTACTGTTGTTAATTTCGTCCACTGCCGCTTTCATGGTCAGACTCCAGAGAAAAGCCTGCGGATCAAACCTGTGCAAAGGTGTAAAGAAACACATTCATACAGATAGAAATTAAAACCTGTAATACTGTAGACTGAAACTGAGTAAAACACATAGATTTAAAATGCTGATTAGATTATTTACACTATATCTGCAGGGCAGTTCTCACCCATTGCACTTAACAGGTCCTGGTTTGTAGGTGAAGTTCACGTCTGGCATTTCCTGATTGTAATGAAAGGGGAAAAGACCACCGATGATGAACTCTCCATCAGCTATGTATCCCGGTTTTAAATCATTTAGCAGGGTGCACTGAAGCTCTGTGGTTACAGAGGGGGGAAAGAGGTGCATCATGAGATAAAGAAGCAGGAGAGTCATCTTTACTTCTGCAGGTCTACAGGTGAACTAAAAAGTAGCTGACAGCTGTATTTAAGACTTATGAATGCTGACGTCCCTCTAATTATTTTCCAGTCACATGACAACGTTATGCACAATTCAAATTCTATTGGATTTCAGCCACCTCATTAAAAGTAATAAGGCGATTGGTGTTCATGGTGATTGGAAGATGATGATCATTTTATTCTTAATCATAAAACAAATTATCAAAAAAATATATTTGTGGGTTTTGGATAACATATATGGATTATATGGGTGGCGCTATGCATCTAAATGTATAATAAAATAAACTGCAAAATCAAGCAAATTTTCTGTATCAGGCTCATTTTCATTAATATATTGGTGATCAAGAGTTTCTGTCCAGATGGCAAAATTCTTCTGGCCTAAATCCTTCCTGTACATGGAATGACAGAACTTGGGTGCTCCACTCCCGGTTGCCAGGTGTAGTACACAAATGAACCAAAAAATGTTTCACTGCCATAACTCTACCAAATGTTGGCCTGGTTCATTTTGGAACATGTAGGCCAATGCCGGTGACAGTGCCGTCAGTGGGTCAGCAGTACCACAGCTCGGTCATATGTGTCCAACATCCGTATGTTAGAATGGCAACAAGGCCTGACACATCACTCAGGGAAGTTGAAATGAGAATAATTAGACATTCAGAAACAAATACATTTATCCAAATTCTTCTAAAAAAAATACTATTTGTTAATAAAGCGCAGAATATAGCTTGATGGTGGCACGACCAATTGTCAATCTCCTTGTAGAAACTTGTGAAACAAACATTTCAACAGTAAAGTAAAAACATACTGTTAGGAACCAGGATGTGTTCCGTATTCAGTGGATCGTTTTGCTTCTGCTTTTAGAATTTCAAACACTAAGGTAATGTTTACTGCAGAAATAAATAAGAAATGAATTAAGCTAACGAAGAATTAATAACTGTAGTCTGACATCTCAATAGAATTCTGGGCAAAAATGCATAGCGATGCTTTGTGACTTTGTAAGCAAGTAAATCATTTTAAAATTGCTCTTTAATTTTTTGCATTAAAAAGAACAAAAGGTGTGACTTTAAACCGCTGTTACAGTTTTATTGATAAAGCAGTTGATATTTAATACATTTTATAACAAATAATTTGTTTAATTAGGAGTTATGCTACCAATAAAATAAATGCGGGAGGCACGTTGGCTTATAAGTTAACACGTTCACTTCTCAGCGCTGTGGATTCCCGGTTCAAATCACATTTTGGGTGGAGTTTCCATGTTCTCCCCGTGTCTGCATGGGTTTCCTCTGGGTTCTATGGTTTCCTCCTACATTCCAAAAACATGGATTCAAGGTCAATTGAATGCTCTGAATTGCCCCATATAGTCTGTGTGAGTGTGTGTGCCCAGCGATAGATTAACAAATTCTTCCAATAACAAAATCAGTAATAAATAAAATTAAAATGAATTAATTAAAATATCAGGCAACCAGGGGCATGGTGGCTTAGTGGTTGGGTGGTGTTCCCATGTTCTTCCCGTGTCTACCTGGGTTTCCTCTGGGTTCACCAGTTTCCTCCCACAGTTGACTGCTCCAAATTGCCCTGTATAGTGTGTGTTTGTGTGTCCATCGATAGATCGGCACCCTGTCCTGGGTGCATCTGCACAGCGCCCAAGATGTTCTCCCCTGAATGGGCATGGGGAAACCCAATGCTACTCTAGTAGATGAATAAGTGGAAGATGATGGATGGATGGATCAGGCAACCGAGGACCTCCCCAAAGACTGCAGCTGATCAGGTTCATGTGACATTCTGCAGGACTAAACATTTTATTCCAAATTATGTTTGTGTGTGTGTGTATTGTGGGATTTTATACACATCACTCAACCTAACATAAATTATATCATATCATAGTATACATCTTCCTTCTAGAAATACATTTGAAACATGTACATATGTACTGGTGTAAAGTACAATCACATATAATAACACAAATAATTGACAAAATAAACAAAAAGGCATTTTTTTTAACTTTTATGTAGGTTTTAATGTATTAAGGTTAAGAAGATAAACTGACCTGTGTAAAAGGTAACTTATTTAAATATTTTAAACAGGTATGTTGATGCTATTTAATGAACTATGTGAAAATGTTACATATTATTAAGAAAGATAAACATTTTCACCTCAAATTTACCGTTTCATTGTTGCACATCTGTTTTAGGTCATTTCTGCTTTAATAAAATCTTAAACGCCACACCTGCAATTACAAAACGTACCAACAGAGGTCAGGCAAGGACTCAACTGTAAAATATGGACATTTAGTAGTACAGGTCCCTGAGCTGCAGCATTTACACAGTAATAATATTTTTTATGATTTTTTTTTATTTCAAATTAATAAAACAATAAAAGTTACACTTTTCGAAATAGTTTTAGGCATTTAATTATATTTGTATATATTATATATAATTAATACATACATAAGACATAGTGTTTAATGTACAAAAACTGTTATCAATAGTTTTAGCTCTGGCATCCCAATGATATTTAAATAAAAAAACACCTTTAAATTTATTTTAAAGCCATTTTGTGTAATTCTTTAAATCAACTTAAATAATTTTCCTTTTCCTTAAGAAACTTTGGCATTTTTTCCCATGACATGTTTTCTTGTGTTTCTTTCTGGTTTGATTAAAATAATGTAACACTTTGGTACAAAAATGCACATCAATAAACCGAACGCAGAGGACAAAATTGCAAAGATTTCCACGGCCACTGTGTATTTTCCCGGAGAGCTGACATACGCGGGGATGAAAGTGATCCAGACAGCGCAGAAGATAAGCATGCTGAATGTAATGAATTTGGCTTCATTAAAGTTATCCGGCAACTTCCTGGCCAAAAAGGCCAGAACCAAACAAGTCACAGCAAGAAGTCCGATGTAGCCGAGAACGGCATAAAAGGCGACGTCAGAACCTGTGTTACATTCCAATATGATTTTCTTACTGTGCTGTTCAAAGACTTTATCTGGAAATGGCGGATTGATTTTCAGCCAGAGGATGCAGATAACGATCTGTATGGCCGTGCACGAACACACGATGGCTCTTTGTTGTGGTGGCCCAAATTTTGCTGCCATATTGCTTCCGGGTAAGGTTGCTCTAAAGGCAGTGACCACCACTATGGTCTTTCCCAGCATACAAGAAATGCAGAGGGCAAAGGCGATACCAAACGCAGTGTGACGCAGCATGCAGGACCAGGCTGTGAGCTCGCCGATGAAAGCCAGAGGACAGAGGAAACATAAGATAAGGGACAGAAGTAAAAGCAAACTCAACTCGGAATTGTTTGCCTTTACGATTGGCGTGTCCTTAAAATGTATGAACACCACCAATGTAGAAAAGGTTAAACATGCCCCAAGAAGAGAAACAGTCAGTAGAACAATGCCCATTGTTTCTGTGTATGAAAGAAACTCAATGGGTTTCATGATGCAGCTGTCTTTTCTGTCATTAGACCAGTATTCTTCAGCGCAGTCGATACAATCGGTTGCTCCTAAAATAAGGAGAAAAAGGAACATACTTTTGACCTCATTTATAGTAGTAATATTAACAGTATGATAGTGAAGGCGTCGTGGTGGCTTGGTGTTTAGCACATTCGCCTCTCAGCGCTGGGGCTTTCCGGTTCAAATCCCAATCTGGGTGAAGTTTCCATGTCCTCCCCGTGTCTGCATGGGTTTCCTCCGGGTCCAAAAACATGGATTACAGGTAAATTGAATTGCCCTGTATAATGTGTGTATGTGTGTGTGGCTGTTGGAGTGAGTCTGTACCCAGCGATGGATTGGCGCTCTGTCCTGGGTGTATCTACCCAGCACCCAAGACGTTCTCCCCTGGATGGGCATGCAACCCTCATAAAGGATTAAGTGGAAGATAATGAGTGAGAGTGAGTATTATAGTATTAACTGTAGCAACTGCACCTGTTGTATTTGATATGGACCCATCAGCACACGGGACACAGTCAAAACAGCATGCAGGCATTCCCTTGATTTGTGCCTTACGAGTACCTTGAGGACAGATCTCAGTGCAAAGAGACTTTGGAGTCTAAAAGAAAGTAATGCACATGTTGAAAAAAACCCAGGATGAAACCAAATATGTTTTTGATTATATTACCAGATTTCCTGTCCTCCAGACGATTTTGTCTTCATCGATCGTAAGATCATATCTCCCCTCAGCTGAGGTGCTGAAATGGCCAACTTCAATATGCTGCACTTGTCCCTCCCTCAGCTGCCAGTTTATAAGTTCGTAGGATGCAGGTGGGTCTCCGTTCTTGTCGAAGAACACTTCTTCACCAAATGCATCCACAAAATGCACGTCTTGCAAATGCTCCCTTATCTTGTGAACAAAAAGCAAAATGCAGAATACGTTTTAACCAACAGAACCAAATCATGCTACAAGAAATGCAGATAAAACCCAAAGCTTACCAGGTTAGGGGTTATCTGGGAAGCAGTAAGACACGGCAAGGAGGCATTGCCTTCAGGTTTTTTACAAAACATCACGTTATGAAGAGCGTGCGCGATTGCATACACAGCTTGATACACGTTATACGTCTCTCTCATTTGCATAACATCAAAAAATTTGTTCATGTAATCAATCGTTTCTTCTCCCGAGCAGACATTGTCAGGAAGGGCATCTGTTGAAGAAGGGGGCCGACAGCCTACCATCGCTTCCCAGTAATCGCTGAGGAAACTGGCTTCTGGATTACCATAAGGGTCTATATTTTTAAGAAGTGGTCCCAGGTTGGGCATGGCTATTTTTCGGATAACAAAACCGACTGTTCCTTTTAAATGAATGAACATTTCTGGAGTGGACAGGCTGTCTGCCGTCACCCAGGCTTCACTTCCAATCCATTGTATTCCTGTGATGTTCTGTTTCACCACCTCTTTCATTAAAGGATAAATATCTTTCTCTGGAGAAAATGCTAGGATTACTTTAACGGTTGATTGTTTGATCACCTCAATGACTTCAAGGAACTTGCTTTGAGCATATGTACGTGAAATCGTGCCAACGAATGCAACACAAACCCCATGTGTCTGTACTTCCTTTGTAAACGCGGATATCCCATTTCGTCCATAGTCATTGTCGGCTTGCAAAACGCCAATCCAAGTCCATCCGTAATGTTTTACAAGGAAGGCCAAAGCCTTTGCCTGGTAGAAATCACTGGGTATAGTGCGGAAAAACGTAGGGTATTTCTGCCTGTCACTCAAACATGCACATGTGGAAAAGTAGCTCACCTGTTTGAATGCAAAGTGTCTTTATTAGACACATAATGTACACTGATGTGCATTACACAATGTAGAATTCTAAACATATGTATATTACCATCGGCATTCGAAAAGGTCCAAGTGTTCCTGCCAGGGCTAAGGACAGACTTGATCCTGCCTCAGCTACAATTGCTGATATGGGAGGTGGGTGACATTGAGAGAAAGACTCTGACATGCTCACCAGCGTAAGAGCAGCGCGTAACACATTAGTGGGAGAGCCACATGAATCCAAAATGCTATATCCGAGAGAAATGTTAGGAAGTAAGCTGGGATCTTTATTTATTTCTTCAATTGCCAACATCATGGCCCTTGTCCAGCGAAATGCTCTCAGATCAAACCTGTATTAAAAAGAATAATAGAGACAAAATAAATCATTTTTATGCAAAGTATTTCATCAGATATTTCAACTCACCCTTTACATTCAGCCATCGGCGGTGTGTTTTCAAACGAAACGCGGATACTTTCTTGCCTGGAAAAAATGGGAAAAATACCACCGATCATTATATCTCCGTCTTTAAAAATGCCCTGTACTTCGAATTTTGTCAAACGTTCACAGGCCAATGCCATTTGTGTACAGAGTAGAATACATAAATATGATATGTCACGCTTCCCCATGACATCAGCTAGAATGGGATGAGTATAAGGCGTTTGTTTTATAGACAATGCTTTGCCTATGGGCTCTTTTTTTTTTTTTTTTTGTCAGAGGTGTGACCATTTCATGCATTTTAATTCAGCCGTCTTGGTCTTTGATTTATTGTAAATGTATTGTGCAGATTTACACGAAACATATTCTTCTCATATTTAAAAAAAATACAAAAACATTCAATTACATACATTTTAATATTCACATTTTAAGCTTCTACCTAAATGCAATATTCATAGCATTCATAGCATTGTTTACTGAACACTCAATATTGGACCTACATTTAAATGCATATTGCATGATGCTTTCTAATGGTTTTGATACCAATATTGAAAACCAGATGCCTATAATAGATTCATTCATTCAATTATTCATTATGTTCTGCTTATTCCTCTATAAGGGCCGCGGTGGGGTTCCCCATGCCCATCCAGGGGAGAACGTATCAGGCGGTGGGCAGATACACCCAGGACAGGGCACCAATCCATCACTGGGTACACACTCACTCACACATCCACACACACACTTTACATGGAAATTGAGAGCATTCAATTTACCTTCATGTTTTTGGAATGTGGGATGAAACCGGAGAACCTGGAGGAAACCCACAAAGACACGGGGAGAACATGGAAACTCCACCCAGATTGGGATTCGAACCGGGAATCCCCAGCGCTGAGAGGCGAATGTGCTAACCACTAACCCACCGTGCCGCCTTTAATAGATTTATACATATTTTAAACTTTACTTCTTTATACATTAGGTATATATAAAGGTATATATAAACAAATTTTATAGTGGACTGAGCTTTAGAGTGCTGAGTCAGCCATGATTTGAACAATCACTCTTCTGATATTGCAGTTTAAATTCATGACACTGATCTAACAATGGGGCGGCACGGTTGGTTAGTGGTCAGCATGTTCTCCTCTCAGTGCTGGGAATACCTGTTTCGAATCCTGATCTGGGTGGAGTTTCCATGTTCTCCCCGTGTCTGCGTGGGTTTCCTCCGGGGTCTCCGGTTTCCTCCCACAGTTCAAAAAACATGGATTCAAGGTAGAATGAGTGCTCTAAATCGCCCCATTTAGTGTGTGTTTGTGTGTGTGGATGTGTGAGTAAGTGAGTGGAACGGCTGGATAGATAACTTGGCTCTTTTTTATTATTGTTCTCCCTTTCTTTGTGGCGTTTGCATGTGCCCCCCAGTTAAAACCATGATAGAAGGTAAAGACGTCATATGACGTCTTTCCTGATGAACTGCCTAAAGCATTGTCATCACATAATTTTTGCCCAATAAGTGATGTTAAATGCATGAACGCATAACTGAAGAAACAAAGGTGATATAATAACAATATGGTAGTTTATTAATAGAGTCAATAGCAGTTATACAATTAGAAGGAATAAAGTTATTTAATGATTATCATCACATGAAAAATATAAAACTTGTGATATTTTGCACATTTGTTAAAAAAGACTCACATTTATTGCCAGTTACATTGTAACTTCTTTAATTAAAGCTGTAGACTTTATGTAAAATTAAACTTTATTTAGTTATTCAGCAATCTATAACATTTGCAAGGGGTTTGGGATTTATGTCATGAATATATTTTCTAACATACAAATGTCATTTAATCTTAAAAATATATGTATATTTAGCCTATATACCATAAATATTACTAACTAGCCGACCCGCAGCGTAGCATATGCCGCATAATTGAGCCCTTCCCCAGTATAACGTTGCCGGGCCTATTTCTGCCCCACCACCATAAACTCAAGCAATCATGTAGTCGGCGTATTTTTGAGCAGACTGTATAGTGTCGTGAAGTGCGAGAGCAACAGTTTCATTGACGTTTTTTTCCAGAAATATGTGACTGATAGAAGCAAACAGTTACTTGATGCAGAATTTGTATTACATTAAAGGAATTGATGTTTTATGTGAAGCGGTGGCCATGTTAGAGAACAAAATTGGGTGGGTCTTCATCATGCCTATCCCATATATACTGTACATA
>JAOUQT010000029.1:1015652-1027976 GCA_025769995.1 Xyliphius kryptos
GTGATTGGCATATAGATTATCTATATGGATTGGCACGTTTTTCGTTTTTATGACATGCTTCATGTAATAAAAAATGACAATAAAGTCTCCTTGAATCCTTGAATAAAAGCGTCTGCAAATAACTAAATGTAAATGTATATACAAGGGGAAACTTAGAGCAGACAATTCACCTTGAAACCATGTTTTTGGACTGTGGGAAGAAAATTGAAAACCCACGGAAACTCTATTGTTTTTCTACAATACTTTAGAATTTTAGCGGGGAACATTAGAACATTAAAACTGATTGAAGTTAATGACTTGAATTATGTTCTTAAACAATAAAAATATGGTTGAATCTGTTGTGTAACTCGGTAATAAAGTGTTGATTTATTCACCTTGGTTGTTGAGGACAAGTATAGTCATAAATGTAAGTCTGTGACTCATGTAGAACTTCCAGCTGATTTATGGCCCCTGGGTTCTTTCTAACCATAAACATGTGACCCCCTGCTCCTCTTCATTTGTTCTTAGTCCCAGTCATGCTGTAAATGGCTGACTGTTAGGAATACGCTTAAAGGTCGCCAAATGAAAAGACCAACTTAAAGTACAACCAAATGTAAAGTCAAACTACTGAAACCTTCTACTTTAAATAAACACTATGGATTTTTAACTTTGAGATTTTAGTAAATGGCGAAAATAAGGAAAGTATTTTTTATGTTCAAAAGAGATATTTGTATAAATGTTAATAGATCTTAATGTATGTAATTCAGAATTTTCTTTTGATGAATGTCTACTAGACATTCTTAAATAGTCTAGTATTTATTCATTTATTCATTATTTTCCGCTTATTCCTTTATGAGGGTCGCGGGGGGGTTCCCCATACCCATCCAGGGGAGAACGTCTCGTGCACTGGGCAGATACACCCAGGACAGGGCGCCAGTCCTTTGCTGGGTACACACTCACCCACACATCCACACGCACTATACAGGGCAATTCAGAGCATTCAATTTACCTTCATGTTTTTTTGGAATGTAGGACGAAACCGGAGAACCCGGAGGAAACCCACGCAGACACGAGGAGAACATGTAAACTCCACCCAGATTGGGATTCGCATTTGGAATTCTCAGTGCTGAGAGGTGAATAGTCCAGTATAATAACTTAAATTAATGAATCAAAAATACAGAGGCATCAAGTGATAATTTCTTAAATAATAATAAACCTTTAACTTTTTCTCAGTGATTGAAAACAGACTGGGAAATAATGGGGCAATACAAACACTAACTTCCGTTACAGAGACTTCTGAGACACACACATTCAACACACACAGGTTGTGGTATAACACTTCCTCTAACATAGTTAGCATCTCACACTACAGACAGCTAGCGCTGCATTAAAAGCAAAAGCTCTGCTATTACAGCTGAGAAACTCCAGCTCACATCTCATACCACAGATCCATCCACACAAATCAATATGAATTACTCCCACTAGATAGATATGATTTCCTCACATACACACACACACACACAGATACACACACACACACACGCACACACACGCACAACTTGCTAACATGATGTAGCAGAATTAGCAGGAACTTTGTGACATGCGTCACACTGGGAACCAACTGCAAGGCAACAAGAATATTCTGCTCGACTGAGAAAAAAATTAAAGCACCAACCGGCTCATTATCCACCATGTAAATCTGTACGACTTATTCTTTTTTTATTAAATCTGACATTTTGTGCTTTTATTTATCCCACATTACGGGATGCTGCAGCGCTAATCACACAGTTTGTCATATTTACCTGATGATCTTATCTGCTTACTCTTACCAGACTTCAAAAGTTCAAAAAGATCATATGACTATATGGAAACAATCAAAATTCCATATTTAATTATAGACCCACCATTTACACAACAAATTTTAAACAAATTTTAACAATGTAACTAAGGATCCATATATGGGTGCCAAAAAAAAAAGTAATTTCAATGTAAAAGAGGTTCAGAAGAGTTAAAAAAGTTAAACGTATCCTGCTCCTAAAATGGAATTTGTATTTATATGAATGAAAATGTAAATGTTGGTTTGTTCAAAACCTTAAACCTCAAAGGTCTTTACCGATTGCTTTGAAGTTTTGGCACAACGTCCCATTTGAATATGCGTGCATTTTTCAATACTTTGTATTCATTTTGTTTACGTATTTTGTGTGTAAATAATATATGTGTGTGTAATATATATAATATATGTGTGTGTCATCTCTATAGCGACTGCAGCACAGTACCGTGGAGGAAACGGTTGTCGTCTAGCGATTGACAAACGGGTTAAGCGGAGGGAAAAACGTGGAGTGCCAGGCGTATAGCTATAGGCGCATGGGTAGAGGATGGGGGGGGGGGGACGTGAGGCGTGTAGGGTATAGCAATTGGCGTACGGGTAGGGTGGCGGAATGACAGGAGGCGATTGACATATAGGGATTGGCGCACGTGTAAAGTGGAGGTAAAAACATGGAGCGCTAGGCGTATAGCTATAGGCGCATAGGTAGAGTTTTGGGGGGGGATGTCAGGCGTGTGGGGTATAGCAATTGGCGTACAGTTAAGAGTAGCGTACGGTATAGCGATTGGCACACAGGTAAAGCGGAGGGGAAAACGTGAAGCGCTTGGAGTATAGCTTAAGGCACGCAGATAGTGTGAAGGGGAGGACGCGGGGCGTTCCTTTCTTTTCCACTGAACCAGATGAGCCACAGCAACACGTGGCGGGGTACAGCTAATGCACTACTAAAAACAAATTAATATTAATTACAAGGAAATAATGTCTCAAAGGATGAACGCAGGTTTTGCAATCAGGTGAATCACAGACGTGACTCAAACGTCTGGTTTCCAAACGGTAACCAAATCTGATTCGAAGCAAATGAGAGATGACACCTGCTTTCTGCCGTATGTTTAAAACCAAAAAATGCTAGGGGGGAAAAAAAATTATAAATAATCGATATTTGGTTTGCCGTATTATAAAAAGATTCGATTTTTGTTATAATGCCAGTCTGTAACGTGAACGTGGGCTGGAACGATCGGAGACAATGCTATCGGACTCAGACAATAGTCATTCTGTGATTTAAGCTATTGTCATCCAGAAAACCCATGACCGACATACAGACTTGACATGCCAGACCCTCAGGCCACTGTCTCTTGTACAACAGAGGCACATGATACGGGTACCAGCGAACCTGTGACACTGCAGTCATCCGCAGCCGACTGCCACTTCCTGTTCATAAAAAAAAAAAAAAAGATAAAAAATTAAAACAGCTATTAAGTATTACGTGATGTAACAAAGGAAATGAAACTGCCAAAAACTGCATTCAAAGAAAAGGGAACACGGCTGTAAAGCATCCACCAAAACGATCAAAACACATTCAAATGCAAACAGAAAAAAAAAAAAAAAAGTTCTAAAACGATCCTGCTCCACGAGTTTAAAAAAAAAAAAAAAGGAGGTAAAATCCAAACAGGTTTCCCGTTCTGGCAGCAGACGCTTCCGAATGTGCGCTACGGTTGAAGTTGTGTTTCCAAAGCCAGATTTTGAAACTAATGAACATACAGACACAGAATGTTTAGAATTATATAAACATGTTCTTCCTCAGTCACAGCATCCAGCCATCACACAGGTTCCTCCTGAACGCTTTCCCTCCGAGCGCAACTGCAAGATCCACTAGTTATTCGCCACACAGCCTGAAGATCACAGCACGCGGTCTTCATGCCCCAAAAACATCTTGCCTCAGTTTAATTATCATAATTCATATTAGCGGAATTAAACAGAAGCACTGAAGTACGGAACGCCGGAGGATTCATTTAGATTCATTCATTTTGGGGCAGTGGTTAGCATGTTCACCTCTTAGCGCTGGCGATTCCCGGTTCCAATCCCAATCTGGGTGAAGTTTCCATGTCCTCCCCGTGTCCGTGTGGGTTTCCTCCGGGTTCCTCCCACAGTCCAAAAACATAGGTTCAAGTTAAATTGGTTGCTCTAAATTGCCCCCATAGTGTGTGTGTATGTGTGTGTGTGTGTGTGTGTGTGTGTGTGTGTGTGCCCAGCGATAGATTGGCGCCCTGTCCTGGGTGTATCTGCCCAGCGCCCGAAACGTTATGATAATTAATGAATGATTTTTCATATCTATAAACAAAAACATACATTTTATATAAGGTTTGTGATGTCATCATTTTAAAATACATCTGCGGTCACCTGACTACATGGTTTGGAATTTAAAAATACAATTTACATTAATGTATATGGGCGGTTAGCACATTTGCAGGTTTGAATCCAGATCTGGCTGGAGTTTCCACGTTCTTGTGATTGTTTCTCGTCCGTGTGGGTTTCCTCCGGGTTCTCCGGTTTCCTACCACGGTCCATAAACATGGATTAAAAGTTAATCGGCTGTTTGAAATCGTCTCCATAGTCTGCGTGTCCCAAGCCGACACAAAGCCAAGTCTAATATGCAAATGATACATTTGGTTATTTAGCAGACACTTTTATCCAAAGCGACTAACAAGTATCCCAACCTGGTTGGGATCAGAACACAGTGTTACATACAGAACTCTGGAGCAATGAGGGTTAAGGGTCTTGCTCAAGGACCCACGATGGTAACATCAATGGACCTGGGATTTGAACCTTCAACCTTCTGATTGATAGTCCAACACCCTGACCACTGAGCGACCTCTCCCTGAATAACAATGCAGGGTTAAGATTTTACATTAATGTATATCTTACCATGTTTTTCATCAAGTACGTAACGATTCTATTGATCTAATTGATCTATAGCTACCCGTGTATGAACAAAACTCATATATATGAATTCATAATTAAGATTCAAACGTACAGTACTGTACTTTATTATGTGCAATACGTTTTTTCACATTGATTATATATATTTTCACACAAGTGCAATATATATATATATATATATATATATATAACCTACACTGACATTACATTTGGTCATTTAGCTGTTACTTTTATCCAAAGCGACAAATATCAGAACATACAGCACCCTTGGCGCAATTAGGATTAAGGGCCTTCCTAAGAACCCACACTGGTCATTAAAGTGGTACTGAGATTTGAACCCACAACCTTCAGATTGACAGTCCAACACCCTGACCACTAAGCTACCACACCCACAAAAGTTGAATATGTACCTCTCGCATGCTAAGCAAGCGCTTTTATCTTTTTCATCATCCAATCAGCAATCAATTTGACTACACCTTATTTCTAGCTCTCTCTCTCTCTCTCCAGTTCCTGCTCTTACTCCTCTAGTAAAAGTTAGTATTGATCTCCCGTTTCACCGACTACGTCCCATATATTAAAAACGTCCGCATTACGAACAGCAAGAGTAACGCGGGAGCACCAGCACCTCTCCCGTCTGTAATTACGAGAGAAAAGGGAACAGATTGTGCCTCGTTCCCGAACCCAGAATCAAAAGATTTTGAAGAAACGAATCAAACTGTCAAAAGCAGCATATAAAAAAGCCTTGAGGCGCTACAGCAGCGCACCACACACCCATACCAGACCGTAGTGATGGTATGCAATTCCTGCTCTTTCACCCAGAACATGCAAAGGTCACATGACATGCCTGCTGTTCCTTCACCACGGCGGCATTCGTAGCAAAGTCGCTTCCCCAACTCGCCGCTGCCCTTTCTGATCACTCACAATTTCATTTAAGTGCATCAGACAGGGTCGACCCCCTCAGGGGAGCAGACCTGTCAATCAGCCCATGCTACTTAGAGCCATGATTGCACTTCACTCCTTCGGAGTAGGTAATGGAGTGAAATGAAAAAAAGGCGGTATTGACTTCAAGTCAGCGTTAAGTACTTTTAGAACGAGCGGATAAAAACCAGTGCAAACACGGGGAGTCATTTTTAAAAAAATGCAATTTGTATTAAAAGTCTTTTTGAAACAGACAGAGCAGCTGTTAAAAACGCTGATCCGCAAATCAATGTACAATCGCATTCGAATTTCAATGGTACATCACATTATCTTGTTTTGGAAAAGAACAAGAAAAGCGAAACGAAAACAAAGCCTGGTCTAGAGGAAGTACATGTCGTCTGAGTCACGGGGCTGCAGTACCTGGATGTTTCACTTAAAACTCGATTTGGCCGAACAGACCAGCTCTGTAACGCAGGAACATAAAGGAAGTCTATAATGAAACAGAAAGGCCAAAAGAATAGAATTCCTCTGTGGCTTTAGTTTTACCTCTCACCCCCAAAAAGATGGCCGAGTGTAACAGTTAAGTTCTATGTGAACCGCCATGAAATTTCCTTCTTGGGTTGGCACGAAAAAATGGAAGGCACTCGACACATGGCGTCTTCACGACATCCTCACGTCACCACAATAAGGTCCTGGCACACAACTTAAAAAAAACAACAAAAAAAAAAACAAGGTCGACGTGATGCGCTTGTGGGTACATGATACCGTCGGAATTTAAAAAATAAGATACTACGATAGAATCCCGAGTGATTCGGCGCTCCTTTCGAACCTCGTAATCCCTTTGTAGGTCGTTGGACCGAGGCGTCGCATCCCTGGTGTGACCGAAAAACGCAGTTTGTAATCTAGAGGGTGGTTTTTTATGGTTTGGGTCCTTTATATCCCACTCCTAAAATCCCTTATCGGAGCAAAGTATCCGATGGAATTGGGATTCCCCGTCATTCACTTTGCGGTTTGTAGAACGTGGGCCAACATTTCGGACCGCGTCTGGCTTGGCGGCGTCGCTTGGGTTTCCATGGTTACGACTTCCGATAGCAGGTCGAGTCCAGAGTCGTCGTTCGTGCCGAGGATAAAAGGACCGATTTGTTATTCGGTTCGGGTTCTAAAAGCATAACTCACATATCTAGGCACCAGGGGGGAGGGGGGGGGGATAAAGTTCCAAAAAAACCAACCCAAAGTGCCTGAAGGTTTGTCCCAATCTCAGAACATTCAAGTATTCTGCCATTGTAAACACTGATGCACTTTCTATTCGTTTCGCGTTGAGCATGTGCAAGACTAATATAGGACACTTTTGAAAAATACTGATGACGTTTAACACCAGAAAAAGATTGTGGACAGATGTTCTTAAGCAAAGTTCCCATTGGAGCGATGGTCTCGTGGAGTCATGATGCAGCTGGAGGGAAGATACAGGGGCGGGAGGGGTCCTTTCCAAACGTCGCCAAGGACCTCGAGAGTCGTCCAGGCCGTCCAGGCCAGGGAAATGCGAGGGAGGGGAACGTTGGCGAGAAGGGGGCTTGGGAGACGGGGCCCGCCGAGACGCCGGTGAACACCGTCCACGGTGCAGGCCCGCTCCGAAATTTGAGCGAGGGATGCTGTATGGGTCACAGCACCGGGCCGCTCGGTGTAAAGCTGTGAAGGATCTCCGAATGGTTCTGTGGGCCGGGTTTTAAAGGATGACACAGGAGGAGCAGCACTGCTCGTCTCCGCTGGGAGTCGCGGCGTAATTCATCTGCCGAACTATCTCGGCGAACAGCTCGTCCACCGAGCTCTTGTTTTTGGCCGACGTCTCCATGAAGGGGCAGTTCCACTCGTCTGCCAGGGATTTGCCCTCTCCCGACGAGACCTCGCGCTCTCCTTCCAGGTCCACCTTGTTGCCCACGAGGATCATGGGGACTCGTTCGTAGCGCTTCACGCGGATGATCTGGTCTCGCATGGGCTTGATGTCCTGGAAGCTCTGCTGGTTGACCAGGCTGTAGACCAGGATGAAGCCCTGGCCGTTCTTGATGTACAGATCTCGCATGGAGGCGAACTGCTCCGTGCCCGCCGTGTCCAGGATCTCCAGCACGGACGGCGACGAGTCCACCTCGATCTCCTTACGATAGAAGTCCTCGATTGTGGGGTCATACTTCTCGATGAACGAGCCAGTAACGAACTGCACGGTCAGGGCAGACTTGCCCACGCCGCCAGAGCCCAGCACCACCACTTTGTATTCTCGCATGGTCTCTCAAGCTCTCTCGCTCCCCTTTTCTCTCTCTCTCTCTCTTGCTCGCTCGCTCTCTCCAGCTCCTCTCTCTCTCCCTCTCCCTCTCTCGCCTTCCTCCTCCACCCCTGCTGTGTTTTTTATTTCAGCTCCTCGCTCCTTCCCTCCGTCGGTCCTCCTGATCGGCAGTTCTCACCCAAACCGGATCCGGGCGGTGCCGCAGCGCGAGCCGTGTGTCCGGTGATCCGGGCCGTGCATCAGAACCCTGTCATGATCCGCCAGCTCTGAACCCAAATGTGCCAACACTCTGCCCCTCTCTCTCTCGCTCACTCGCTCGCTCCCTCCCTCCCTCTGCCCGAGGAAGTGATCATCGGCGCGCACGCCGCCGGGGTGCGTCCCAAATCAAACACTCACGCTCACTCTGGTGCCCTTTACATTTAAACGGTTGCATTTATAGCTATACATTTACAAGTTTACGTAAAAAGCCACATTGAATATAAATGTATTTGTATATTTGGATTGTATGCCAATACAATACATTTATACATTTACATTTATAAATTTACATTTACAAGTTTACGTAAATGGCACATTAAATATAAATGTATTTGTATATTTGGATTGTATATACATTTATATTTGGTCACTAAGCTGAGGCTTTAGTCCAAAGCGAGCACAAGGTTAGTAAGGACCCACACTGGTATTTAAACCCACAACCTTCAGAGTAATAACTAGAAACCAAATCAAAACGTATAGATGGCACAGCTAGCAGTGAAATGCTTTGACGACCACCACCACAATTATTACCACAATATATTACAAATATATGTGCCAATCACTGTGCGCCAATCACTATATGCCAAGTGCCACACGGCTTTCCCTCCACTCTACCCTCACACCAATCTCTGTCAAGATGACATTTCAAGCACCCGGCATCATCCCCTTCACTCTACCCGCATGCCAATCACTATTTGCCAAGCGCCACACGGCTTTCCCTCCACTCTACCTGTGCGCCAATCACTATAAAGATGACACACACCAAGAGCCTTATATACATTAGATAGATAGATAGATAGATAGATAGATAGATAGATAGATAGATAGATAGATAGATAGATAGATAGATAGTGTACTTATACAGATAGATAGATAGATAGATAGATAGATAGATAGATAGATAGATAGATAGATAGATAGATAGTACATTTATATAGATAGATAGATAGATAGATAGATAGATAGATAGATAGATAGATAGTGTACTTATACAGCGATTTCTTGGACCCCAGCCCTTTACCCCTCTACCCTATCCATTGTGGTTTGCTAATGATGTCACATTTTTAAAAGATCTATCTCTGGGACGTGTAGATGAATACGGAGAGCGATGAGACGCCTTCAGCAGCATCATTTACATGAGTGTGTGTGAGATTTGCTGCAACGGTGGCTACGATACAGAAGGAAAAAAACACAGGTTCGAAAATGTGAGTCACTCGTCCAGAGAGTTCTTTTCCATAGACTCAAATAATCCGCTCTGCTCGAGTAATCCTAGTCTGAAGCACTGGCAGATTCATTCGAAAGAGGCCCCAGATTTATTACACCTTCACTAATAACACATTTATCTCTTCGCTTAAAGGTTCCTTGGTCCGTCTGTCTGAAAGGTTTTAATCCCTTGGAGAACCCTTAACGGTTCTAAGGTTCTTGTTCCATGCGATTGATTACACGTCCTGTACGTCAAGGTATGTAAGTATGGGGATTGGGTCGGTTCAGATTGCTTCATCCTAGAGCGTATCCCTGTACTTTCTCTGGGTGCAGGCTGCAGATCTCCACCATTTCTGAGTCTCCATACATCCAAAAATATTTGGACACTTTCTATACAATAGAAACTGAAATCTCTAATGTGTTTTATTTTTTAACAAACTAATGGACAAGGAGAAAGTTTTCATTTCCGACTGACAAGAGATAGGGATGCCACCGAGCAGATCTTACAGGCCAGCCGGTGCTTGGCAGGAACAACCCTATACATGGTGCCAATCCATTGTAGTGCACACACGATCACACACACATATTCACACAATAAGGGCCACGTTAGTAACACAGATTAACCTAACATGCATGTCTTTGGAATGCGGGAGAAAACCGGAGCACCCGGAGGAAACCTGGACAAACACGGGGAGAAACATGCAAACTACACACAAAAAATTCCAGAGTCCTTCTTGCTGTGAGGTGACAGAATTTACCCAGCAATCACTGCGCCTCCATGCCGCCCGATTGACTATTTTAATTGTATAATATGCACTCCTGGACGCTTTATTAGGTACACCTCTTCAATTGCTATCTAATCAGCCAATCACATGACCGCAACTCAATGCAATTAGGCATGTAGAGGAGGTCAAGACAACTTGCTGAAATATAAACCGACAGAACGGGGTCAGATGTGATTTAAGTGACTTTGAGTAACGTGGCATGGTTGGTGATGCCAGTACGGTTTAGAAACGGTTGATCTACTGGGATTTCCACACACAACCATCTCTAGTGTTTACAGAGAATGGTCAGAAAAAGAGAAAATATCCAGTGAGGTTGTTAGTTAACAGTTAGTTGTGGATGAAAATGACCTTGTAGATAGCAGTGAGAGGGTCAGAGAAGAATGGATAGAATAGTTCAAGATGATGATGTTGATGGAAAGGCAATGAAGGAATACAAAGGAATGCAGAATACCTTCATCTCTGTTGAAAAAGTATGATACGAAGAGTTCTAAAGCCTTAAGGGGTTCCAATGTTTTACTAAAAAGGCGTCCCTAATAAAGTGGCCGGAGAGAGAAATCAACTTTACACCTATTTTTGGAGGGTCTTTGCATGTAGTGACAGTATTTTCTCAGGTATGATTCCCAGGTGAGTATCCTGGGTCTTTTATCTGTGCAGTTTCTGCTGTCCACGTGGGTTTTCTCAGGGTATTCCTGTTTCCTCCTACAGTTTGAGTGTGATGATTTGTAGTCTGTGATAGAGTGGTACAATGTAGAAGGTTGTTCCTGACCTGCATCCAGGATAGACTTCGGCTTTCCTACAAACATGACCAGGATTAAAAAAGTATGAACGTGACTAAGTGAATGGATAACCTTTATGGATTCAAAATATTCCCTGGATCAAGTCCCATCCCAATGCTTTATTATTTATCTTCACATCCTCTTCCAATTAGGAAATTCCCTGTTCGTCTCCTGTGCTTTACATGAGATCCCGATCTCCTTTTGGCTCCATATTCTTAAAGTTTCAGGAGGTTTCAAAATCATCTCCAGCTCCTTATCTCCATGCAGCATCCGATTCCTTGCAGTTTACAGATGTGCACAGTTTACTGCAGTCTACAGAGACGTTTTATCCAGTTCTGATCTACACACACTTTCTATTCCATTACATTCCAGAAAGACTCCCCACCCACTTTCAGTTCTGCCAGTGATACAACTAGAACCCACCTTTATCACCTCATTATCCCCTGGCTGCGTACAGATGGTCATTATCATCAGCTCTTTATAACAAGCTGTTGGAAGATGTTGAGCCTCTGTAGACTGTAGACTGCCCAGAGTGTGGGGCCATAAAGATGAGATAGAGTTAATGACAATGACTGTAGGAAGCTAGGTGATAAGGACATGTACAAATGCTTACATCTGACATAGCATATATTCCTACAAGTTTTGTTATCTCCTGCTAGCTCCATATCGTCTTCTATATAGACCTTAATCACTAGCGGTATACAGATGACAAATTCCATTACCCCCCAGTCCCTAGAGGCTTAATACTATATGTCCTTACATGTGTCCAGTTTCACAGATCTTGTGAGGTGTCATATCCGGGACATAAACTGCAAAGGCTTATTTTATCCCTGATTAAGTTCATTGTCCCCTTTTCCAATTTTACAGGGGATCCCCAATCCATTCTCTCTTAATTTCCTGGTTAGGGGCCAAGAAACTGGCCCCGGTTTGATTCCCGGCACCACTAAGACATGATGGCCATGGAACATAACCCCCGGTTGTTCCATGTGCTCACCTCTCGACGGGACAATATGGGCAGGGTAGTCGTATCATTCAGTATAATTGGCAAATATAATTGTAGTTCAGTGGACGAAACACTGGACACGTTGGACACTTTGGCTACAAACCCTCAACTTCTCAGTTGTATAAATTGCATAATTGTAAGTCATTCTAAAAGATATATATATTTTTTAAATGCCATAAATATTAATACATCTCTATCCCAGAATAGTAAGCTATAGTGTTCAATATGACATCGTTCCCTTTGCAGCTACAACAGCTTCAACTCTTCTGGGAAGACTGTCCACAAGGTTTCCATGTGTGTTTATGACCATTCTTCCAGAAGCACATTTGTGAGGTCACACACTGATGTTGGACGAGAAGGACCTGGCT
>JAOUQT010000029.1:1355913-1368905 GCA_025769995.1 Xyliphius kryptos
ATAGTAGGATGTTTAGGCTGTTTTTATTGTAAATACGACAAAAACAATTTTATTTTACAGCAACTGATATTTATATGTTGGCAAGAATTAATAACTAAACATCTGAAGACACACCTGTGATATTTTTTTAACTAATCCAAGTGGCTGCAAATGTGTAAAATGTAGACAAAGTTAATTTTAGTTAAACTGCCATACCTTTTTTGATATCTCTCCTCTCTACACATAAATAGTAAATCATAAACATATGCAATAAGTCAATCACAAAAAAATGCGAAGAACAAAATATTCAGCAAATATACAAAAAAAAAAAAAATCAAGTGTACAATACTAACCACTTTCATAGACAGATTTGCCTTTTAAGGACTGGACATCCATCTCAGTTATCACATCAATGGCCAAACGAAAGGCAAGGTTAAATTGCATAATGAACTTTTTTTTAAACTTGCCTGTCTATTTACACATTTGCAAGAAAACATGTATACATAGATTTTAGTATCATGTAGATCCAAAAATATTTAGATTAGTTTAGGAGTATGTGGGGAAAATAAACTGCTTTATATTTAAAAAAAATCACTTTAATATGCATATAAATTAAAAAAAATCATCTCATAAAAGTTTTATGGTTTTTATCTTCTCTTCCGGCTACGAAGTTATGATATTGCTTACTGTGGTTGTTCAATTGTCACACATGATTTAAATATTAAACAAATACAACATTAACCCACAAATAATACAATAGGAGCTGTTTTAAAAATAAAACAATAAAAATTAAATCAATCTGATAACAAATCACAACATATTATTGGTGTAAAGGGCCAATACTGAAAAAAAAAACATCCTGAATAATCAAAAAAACAATGTATGAATAAAAGGGGTTAACATTTACATTGACTGTTTTAATTCTTTAGTCCTCCTACATGCCTATCTGCCCTAGTTGTCACTTTATGTACATTATATGACAAAACAGTTACCTAAAATATACAAAGAGAAAAATTAAGCCTGTTTACTGATCAAATTACTGCTTTTTTTGTCTGCACTCATTTAAGGTCGGCATGATCGTTGTCACCAAAAGAGCTGTTGTTTAATTATTAATACACAATATTGTACATACAGTTGTCAGTAACAATTTAAAGGTGATGAAACAGTCTATAGAGAGGAAGTAAAAGCTGCACCCTCAGACCTGCCTGACTATACTGAAGAAATTTTGTATTTACAAGACAAATGCTGAACTGTGTGTAGCCCAGGTTTTTAAGCCCACAACCTAAAATGAATGCATAAGTATTTATTATTCGTTCTGAAACAAAAGTGTGATATTCTGTTTCGGTCCAACATAGTGCATTTAGGCTTAAGTTTGACTTAAGTTGACTTCTAATTATAAGTGGGGCTTAAAAACAAACCTAGAGATTCTACCTAACAACAGTGATAAAGCTTATGTTTGTCATCTTTTCATAAGGTCTGATGTACACTCCATATTCCATAAGCCTCTCAGTGGATTATGGTGCAGGAAGGAATTCACCTTAACTAAAGTATTGAGTTCACCTTCTTCCTCATCCTCTCGTCAACAGTGTAGATATATTTAGGTGCCAGCTCTCAGTATCTGTTTTGATGCTCATAGTGCCAGCGGTTAAAATCAATATTAAATGCCACAATGCTCCCTGATGCCATGCCAGTAATCAAAGTTCTGCAAACACACAAATGAATAGTGAATAATGACATGTTTGATACACACAAAAAAAGTTAAATTTGCATTTATTTGGAAATTAAATTCATTCTGTTGTGCTTAAGTACATTTTGAACATTTTTGTTTGTGCTAGGCTAACAACAAAGCCAACTCGGCCAGCTATTCCATCCATCCTGCTTTCCAACCTCTGCTCCCTGAACACAAAATGGACTGTGTCCAAATTCAGATAATACAACAAGAATCTAGAGACTGCTGCATCTTTGTTTTTACTGAGACATAAATGAGCGAGAGAGTTTCTGAACACCACCATTCAGCTAGACGGACCAACCGCATTTCGCACCTACAGAAACTCGTGGTGGAGGATTTATGTTTACATCAACACCAAATGATGCTAGAACTTTGTACTAGCCTCCAGTTACTGTTCATCTTTAGTGGAGTTTATGATTGTCTGATTCTGACCTTTTTATTTACCAAGAGAATTCATTACATTACTGACATCAGTGAGTACATTCAAACATCTCTCCGAACTGTACAGTCCTATTAGCAGACTTCAGAACCCACACCCTGATAAACTGTTAATTGTTGCTAGAGATTTCAAAAATGTGAATCTCAAATAATTTTTTCCTAAATTCCACTAACGAGCAGAGCCACGCACCCACCTAGGATACATAGATTACATCTCTGTTATGTTAATCCCAGCATACGGAACGCTTATCAGATGATCAAACCGCCTCTGAAACAAGTGAGGACATTTTCAGCATCCCATTTGGCAAATGTTTAGAGAGGCTGCAACCTACAAAGACACTATTGACTTGGAGGGCTACACATCTTGCAAGTATACAGATAATCTGACTGTCTTCATGAACATCAACATACGTCCCAACCAGAAGATGTGGATGACAGCAGGCGCATGTGGCCGAGCATCCAGGCATCACTGACTACAGGACAACACCACCTGCTTGTGACAGTGATCTCTCTCTTCCAGATGCTTCTATGCTTGGTTTCATTTTACTGTGTACTGTACACCATTGGATATGATTGGAATGACAGTAAAAAAACACTTGTAAGTTCTCTTGACAGATTGAGCTGCAGTGTTTTCATTAGCACTGTATTTGGATTGACTTCAAAACTTGGCTTTAGTACAACAGAACTATGCCTCTTACACCATGTTTAACTATGGGCATGATCATATTTATTTAAAAAAAGGATTGTTGGACTGTGTCCATGGATGTAGAAGATTATGGAATCTCATAGCAACAAAAATTTGTGAAAAAATATGGATTTGCCTAAAACATTTACATTTAGTCATTTAGCAGACAGTTTTACCAAAAAGTGACTTATAAATAACACCACAAGTCCGTAGTATAGGAAAAAACGGGTATATTGTAGTATCATCAAAACCTGTGCATTATTACATCTGGCTCTATTTTTTTTATTGCAAGTGTTTGTGGAAATGCGAAAAAAAAAGTGTTTTGATGATGCTGAGTGAGTCAGCCTTAGGAGTGGTGTTGGAAAGATTGTTTCACCATTTAGCAGTGGTGAATGAAATTGAGTGAGAACTAGCACCACAGTGAGTTGGAATCACAATGCCATATTCATCACTAGAGCGCAGTGAACGAGTCAGAGTGTATTTAGGAAAGATGAATTGAAGATAAGAGAGCGCAGATCCGCAGATTGACCTGTGGGCCAAAGTCAGTGCCTTGTACTGAACTCGAGCAGCTACAGGAAGCCAATAGATAGAGATGAGTAGTGGAGTGACGTTTGCCTAATTATAAAGATTTTTGTTAGTTTGTCTCCTAGGAATAAATAAATAGTTACGTGAGGTAACCAATTTTATGTATACAGCTTATTTGCAGTAGTTTGTTATCCCAGTTTTAAAATAATAGATGAAATGTGTATTTAAAACAATAAAAACAATAAAATTAAATATTTTATTATTTTTACATATTATTTCAGTAGCATTATCTTGCTCTTATAGATTGTGATATATTTCCATTTATTTATTTTAATTTTTCTGAAAGTAATTTTGTAACACCTGCGGCATGATGGCTTAGTCGTTAGAACGTTCACCTCTCAGTTCTAGGGATACCCGGTTCAAATCTGGGTGGAGTTTCCATGGTCTCCCCCTGTCCACATGGGTTTCCTCCGTGTTTTCCTCCCACAATCCAAAAACATGACTTCACGGTAAATTGACTGCTCTAAATTGCCCCATATAGTATGTGTGTGAGTGATGGACTGGCGCGCTGTTCTGGGTGTATTTGCTCAAAGCCCGTGATGTTCACCACTGGATGGGCATGGGGAACCTGCCTCATGGAGGACTAAGCGGAAGATAATGAATGAATGAATGAATGAATAAATCTGGTAGTACTGTGTAGAAAGTGTGCAAACCTTTGATCGTGAGACAGGTCCATGGACCTGATGCCTGCGTCACAGCCTGGGTAAATGTAAAGCTGCTTAAAGTCACATGCTTGCCATACTTCCACTACTCCATTGTCTCCACCAGTTACCAGATTTTGTCCATCACTGCTTAACAGCACAGCCTGAAACAAAAAGAATCCTCAGAGATGAATACCTTGTTTGCATATCTATGAAACAACTTTAATGTTCAAGAGTAATGATTTTATAGCGTACGCTGCTTACCCGAGTGGAGTCATTAAGTTCCATTTGTGCAAGCAATTTGCCATTAATGCTGAAGTTACAAAAGCGACCTCGCTCATAGTAAATAATGCAGTGGCCCTCACTTGAAACAGAGATGAGACGTGGCTGCTGGCAGTTTTCTGGTCCCTCCAGAGCCCGAAGTAAATCTCCTGTGATAGTATGCACCAAACATGGACCCGCTGTCCACACACACAAAAAAAAAAATTACCCTGATTAATTGGTGTGAGAGAATAATGTTTTTTTTTTCAACCTAAACTGGTCAATGGAGTTTCGGTCCTATTGTAATGTAATTTAGAAGCTAAATAAATTAGCAATAAATTCCAATATGCGGGCGACTCGGTGGTTTAGTGGTTAGCACAGTCACCTCTCAGCGCTGGGGACTCCCGGTTCGAATTCCAATCTGGGTGGAGTTTACATGTTCTCCCCGTGGGTTTCTTCCGGGTTCTCCGGTTCCTTCCCACATTCCAAAAGCATGAAGGTAAACTGAATGCTGTAAACTGCCCAGCATAGTGTGTGAATGTGTGAGTGAGGGTGTACCCAGCCATGGATTGGGTGTATCTGCCCAGCGCCCGAGACGTTCTCCCCTGGATGGGCATGGGGAACCCCACCGCGACCCTCATAAAGGAATAAGCGGAAGATAATGAATGAATTCTAATTTGCACCATGTCTGGTCTGAAGTGTTTAATTGTTTGCATGCAAGAACAAAACTTTTGAACTATAAATTTTAGGGCCTAAAATGTACAACATCACCAAATAGTATTCCATCAGATACAAATCAGTGCAGTGCAGAAAAAAGTGAGCCTAAAAGTGGAAACAAATGCTGACCTTTAGCTCCACTGATGACCAATCCAAGCTCAGCACACACAGACACACAAACCACCTCATGATCATGACCTGTTAGAACAGCCCGAGGTGCCGGATAATCACCTATACCATAACACAAAACAAACCAGCCACTAACTGCACGTTACATAACTAAAAATCATCACCATCAGGACTTTTTGTGATAGCTAAACAGTAAATTTCAAAAAACAATAAGCAAAGTGTCGCAATAAGTTACACAAACAAAATTGTTTAAAATATGTCGAACTTGTGACTAATTCCCTGTTTAATTTAAGAGTAGTATTAAATCTAACTCACTGTTGTTAGGATTGTCACCAATGATGTGGTGTCTCCCGCTCCAGTACCACAGCAGCAATGTTGCATCTCGAGAACCTGAGACAATGTAGCAGTCTCCACCAATGTAAGACTCAGAGCGGGCCAAACATGTCACCACATCCCAGTGACCAAACACAATCTGAGTCAGTTTACCTAAAAGATACAACAAACACTGCATGCAGAACTCATATGGTGTATATAAGTAGTGACTTAAAGCTTGTAAAACTACATTTTATCTATTATAAATGTTTTCTAATGGTCTTTAAGAAGATATTCATAAAAAATAAATGGAGGATTAAGCAGAAGATAATGAATGAATTAATGAACAAACCTGTTTCTGTGGAGTATACTCGAAAGCTCTTGTCCCAGAAGCCACATACCAGAATATATCGATTGTCCGCAGTGACCACAAAACAATGTGTGTTAATTTGAATGCTCTGGTCCACCAGGTCTGTGATCTGTCTTTTGTTCACCCCAGAATTATTAGCTGTGATAGTTAAAGATGAATAGAGATATGAAGGTATTAAACAGGTTAACGCTGTTTACAACAAAATTCTAACTAAACTCTTATTCTTTTCTTTAATATAAACAAACTTGTAATTCGATTCAATTTTTTTTTTTTGCAAAGACAGGCTTTTCTATATATTTGCTAGTTTGTTCATTAGGTGGATAATATAGACTATAGTCAGGCCAATTCAAAACAGCGTTAGTCACAATAACTTGTAAGCAGTGTAATTCTTGTGTGCTGCTGTATTCCTTACCAATCAATGGATCCATCTCAATAGGGAGGTGATGAGCTTGATCCAATGAGTAGCCTGGAGCTCCCCTGAGACCTGACAGAAATGTTTATTTGGAAAATTAAAGCTACATGTAAGTTAAATTGTTAATAAACAAAAAAAAGTTCTAACAACACTAACAACTAACTAACAACAGAGGTCTCATTTAATCAAATAAACCTCAAAGATAATTTTTTAAGATAGTGAAAGTCAGGTTTTGGCTTGCTTAGGAGAATATCTATGTGCGCACAATTTTCCCATCTCTCTTTTTTATGTTCACCTGTTGTAGTGAGAATTCTAAACAAACAACTCAAAAAAAATAATAAACACTTCTAACATTAAATATATCTGTGACCAATATGGTCCCCTTTCTTTTTAATAACATCGATAAACCTTTGTCGTGGGGTGGAAAGGATGTGGACCGGAGACAGGAATTTAACACACGGAACTGGCTTTATTTACCAACCCTACACGACTACAAACAGAATCCTGAGCTTTTACAGTTCTTGCAGTAGCCGTGCTGGGTCCTCCGTCTCACCAGCTCCGTGGTCGGTCTCTCTCCCCGCGGTGTGAGATTGAGCAGCTTATAACGCGGCACACAGTCACTTAGGCACGCCCCCCAACGCCACCGCGTCACAGTATTCTACAAAAGTGGATTGCCATGTAATGACCATGAAATAATGTGGGTCCTGATCTGAGACCCGCTGGGAACTCCTGTTGTATGGGACGGATTGCTCCTAAAATTCTCCTGTAGGTGTAATGTATAGATGCCCTGATACTTTTGTGCAGATGGTGTATATTTTCATTGTTTCTGTAGGAAGCTGTTAAGTTCTACTGTTGTTATAGGATGCAACACAGCCATAAAACATATTGTTTTCATTTGTTCCTCTTTTTCACGTCCATTTATTTGTAGTAAACACGTTAATGCCTTTTTTACAGACGTATGTGCTTCACGCTGTAGAATTATACGTCTCTCCTTTGCCTTATTCTGGCTTGTCGATTCTCTCTGCTTTAAACTCTTTCTGACTCTCTCACTCTCCCTCGCTCTCTGACTCTGTCGCCCCGGGGCAATGGCGTGGAAGGTTCTAGAAGCCGGCACGTCACACGGGAAATGGGCTCTTAGTGTTTTTAGTTTCCCCTTGCTCATGTACACCACTTGGCCTGGGGCTCAGCCCGAACAATAACTCTGTGTGTGTGTGTGTGTGTGTCTGTGTGTGCGTGCACGTACGCATGCATGCTGTGTGTTGGTGAGGCCTTGAGGGCGGCCATTTTATGGAGAAGTGTACGCTGCTTTAATGAAGCCTAGCAGCACCGCCATTACACCAACAACAGAACACACCATTCTTTAACACATTCTGTTGTTGGGTCACTGCAGAAAAACATGCAGCATGTTTATTGTTTTCTTAATTATTTCCATGTGGGAGATTCTGATTTCATGCTAAATATATGTACATAATCACAAATTTGTACTAGGCTAATATTTTAGCGGGTGAGTTTAGATTAGTCGGTGTGCACATTTCCATATTCAAGCAGAAACAGTTTTTATTTTTTTTTTTTTTTTTAGCCTCACCATAGCCTGGAAAACTTTGCCCTGAAATGATGGTTAAATATACAGTTTTGACAACAAAGTCGAGCTGGAGGCACTTGGAAGATACCAATCTTAAAGAAATTAATTACCTCCCTTGTTAATCTTGATATAATTAAGTTTGTGAAAGAGGAAACCCACTGCAGTTTGTGGTGCCGTGAAGTTGGCACTGCAGAGACATTGCAGTAATAAGAGCCGGGGTTTTTGAACCCTCTGGCACAGACCCACATAGCAATCACAAGCAGGAAAACGGTGGGGGGAAAGGGAAAGCTGGGATACGGAGGATGGCTCGGGGCTCGCTCCCATACAGTGAGCATCTTTTTGCCACACTCATTTCTTTCATTTTCCTCTCAGAATTCCTTCATTTCAGAGGCGGTGTTTACATTCATTTACATTTGATGGCGGGCTGTGATTGAGTGTCTTTGGGTGTAAATCTCAGTTCTGCTGGTTGGATTCACGGTTTGGGCCTTGAACACGGTGATGCCTGTCAGTTCCATTCGCTGAGGCTGACGATCACCAGAAGTATGCATCCTTCATGGGGACTGACAGGCATAGGAACCATGCCGTCTTTGTTTGGCCTGGCAGGTACTGGAAACATTTTATTTTTTATTTGGACACACAGACAGGGATACGGAAACCATGCTTTATTCTTTGGGACTAACCGGCACAGAAGGCATGTCTTTTTTACTAAGACTAACAGACACAGAAGGCATGTCTCCTATATTGGGACTGACAGAGACAGAAAGCACACTGACTTAACTGGAATTGTCAGGAAACCACACCTCCCTCACCAGGAATGAGAGGCACAAGAAAGCATGTCTTTTTTTACTGGGACTAACAGGTACAGCAGCCATGCCCTCCTTCACTTGGACTTACAGGCTTCATTATATTTACTGACAGGTAGAAAAAGCATCCTTCTTTATTAAAACCTACAAGGACATCAACCCTATAGCTTTTGCCTACTAAATAGTAGGCAGTGGGCAAGTTTGCCTTTTTATTCTTTTCATCTATACCTATAAATGCCGAAGCCCTTACTGACCTAAAAAATCAACAGCTTTTTACTTTCCTACATTCATTGGTTCGAATGCAAGACCCCTCCAGTGTCATAACGGGGTCTTTCCAAGTACCCACAAGGCTGAAACTTGGCGCCATGATTCCCGATTATGGGAAAAACAGGTTCTTGCTTTCCCATGTTCGATTGTTCGTTCGCTCTCGCCATCCAACGCAACACCTCGGATGGATCGCCATCTTTGCAAGAACCTACAAAGCTGACACTTTGCATCGTCATTTCTGATCATGTCTTTTACAAAATGTATTAATAAGTTTGCGTAAGAAAGCAACCGCGTGGACTCATTCATATTTAATTGCCACAAACATCACTCTATGATTACATTCATTTTAAATATATAATTCAAAGCCATAATTAATTAAAAAACAACTGCCATCAAGTTCTCTACCATAGTGCAGCATGGGTATTCCGTTAGAAAATAAATTTAGTATGTGGGTCAGTCAGTCTGCCACTTTAATAGTTAGACACACATTCTAATAGAAATAAGGCTCATGTGCACTAAAATAATCCCTTTAATAGTCACTCAGCTGTTTAGCAGTTGAAAATATTCAACTTCCAGTCGCATTTTACTCTTTTAACATAAAGGTGTTTTTTTTTTTGTTTAATTTAATTAGGAAGTTTTATGTAACACACAATAAAACTGCATCGGGAAATACTGTTGTAATACATTAGTCTCAATGTGGCTGATGTTGCTGAGCAGAAGGACTGTCATAAATTTAATAGCATCTGAATAAATAGTGTGTTTAAAACGGCAACAATTTTATTACACTCAGCCTCCAGCTTTTTTCCTTCCTCTGGTGTTTGCTAAATTCCTTGTAGTCTCCCGTAAATGTGATTTATAACCAAAGCCGTCGCAACGCCATCCCGTTGACCTACAATGGGAGTGATGGGATGCTTTTGCTGAGCCTGACGGACACGGACCGTCACGGCATAACAGTGACTTTGTAATTGGTGATCCTTGAAAAAAAACTATCGAAGCATTTCCTCCATAACCTTAATATCATTATGGTCATTAGCATTGTTGTTTAATAAAGCCATAACGTCCGAAATTCAGTATTATTGTCAAAAAATCACTGGAAAGAGGTGTTCTTAGACCCGACGTATAACAGAGTACAGTTTCACTAGTGGAATTATTCTAGAGTGAGGTTTTTGGCAATTTAAAGTCTGAATTGAGTATGTGGAATCAATATAGTGTGAGTTGTGACTACAGTGCCCGCATGGTTGCTTTCTTACATGAATTTATTTGTAGGTTTTCCAAGGACATGATAAGGACTGACAAAGTTAAGTTTCAGCTTTGTAGGTACTCACGAAGACCCCAATCCTTTCCAGGTGTTGTGTTGAAGGATTATATCTATTTTATCCCATATTGTATATTCTAGTTATTCTATTTCTACATTTTCAAATCTAGGTTTTAATTTTAAAAGAATAGGGTAAATTGAGTCTGTGGACCATAATTTCGTTTTTGTCCCATGTACCACATGCGATGAAAATGATAACAAAGTCTCCTTGAATCGATGGCGATTTATTGAACGAACAATTGAACGTAGCCCAACTTGTGTTCCACCAGCCCAAGCAAACTCATGTGACTCCATTATTCCTCTCTCTCTCTCTCCATTGGCTTCCTGTAGCTGCTCACATTCAGTACAAGGTGCTGACTGGCCTACAGGACAATCTCTGGATCTGCCCCCCTTACCGTCAAGCCACTTTCCTAAATATACTCCAACTCGTAGCGAACAAAGAAACAAAGGAAAGTGAGAAACACTTTTCCAAGTACAAAGAGCATAATTTCAGCCTAGTAGCTACTTAGGAAGAATTTGATGTGACCCAAAAGGGTCTTTGGTTCGATGGCAGTATTAAACCAACCATCACCCAAAAGAATTTGAGAAGTACTTAGTTTTTCTAAGGAGATGCCTGAGAATCACAATTCCAAATTTCAGTTTTGTAGGTACTTGGGAGGTTGGAGAATTAGTGATGAGTCAGTGAGTGAGGGCTTTGCCTTTTATAGATATAGAGAGGAGATAATGCACACCCCCAAGATTTATTTCATAAATGCATTTGGTATTCCGTGACATTATCTAGTCTAGTTTTTCAAGTGAACGTTGACTGATGATTAACAGGATGGCGTTTTCTCAAATAATTAGAAAATTCCATCTAGTGGCCAAATCGCAAAACACAATTTATTAACTGTTTTTATTAATCTTTTATGTATTAATATATATTAATTATATATTATATATTAATTTCCATTTATGGTGAATGATTAAAAATAATATATTGTAAATCATGCATTGATACGAATGTAAAGCGTTCAGAGGTGTGCATTATTGTCAATAATGTCACAACTGGACAAATAGCTCAGCCAATCAGATTTAAGGACCGAAACCACACGTTTTTTGATATTGGTGAACATACTGACAAAACAGCTCATGTGATGGTGCATTAAACACCATAACACACTGTATGAACCGGTCTGTGGTTAAGTGCAGCTTGTACTGTACGATCCACAGCGTTTCTCTCACCGCTGAAATTCACTTACTGTTATGAGCTGCGCTGTATTTTGACATTACTGCACTGTTGTTGTATTTCTTGTTACTATTTATTAAAGTTTGCCTCTTTTCAGATTTTATTATTTCTGTCGGCTCCGTTCTGCTGCTGGAAAGGTTTGTGCCTGGGGGGAAAATCAAGTCAAAATGCTGCAAATGATATTTCATTAGGAGCTGGCAGAACGGAAGGAAATTGGAGACACAGAAATGTATAGGGTAGGCAAAATAAATATGGCAACAGAGTTGCCAACATAAACAGTACTGATCTGCCTCGTCCTGCACTGATTTAGATTCTTTTTTTAAGGAGTAAACTTTTATATGTTTTAGCCAGAAGAAATTTGATGTGTGAATTATGACGTAGACCTTGTATTAACATTAAGAGAAAAGCTGCCCTGGTGCTGAAACTATACTGAGACCCCTGGATTTTAGAAGTTTTGGGGCTTTATTGTTTTTCATATTTTTTTTTAAACCCCCATTTCCGATATAATAAGTTATATCGGAATCTGATTCTTACCATCAGGACCTCCCTTTTTCCTCTTGTCTATCAAAAGACAACTAACAACCAGAACGAGTGAATGGTGCTTCCTCCAAGGCATGTTAAGCCAGCTGCCACATCTTTACAAGCTGCAGTGCATGCGAGGGCAATGGATAGTCATAGGAATACACTTTGCCCATGTGCACACAGATGCCGTTAGTTGGCTATTGCTTCTGTGATTGACTGCGGAGAAGTATTGCAGTCTCTTTGTTCTCGGAGGATTGAGTGGAGGCCATTTTTTATCCATCTGTTGGAGTGATAACTCTACACCCTTTACCACTAACAGATCACCTCCACCAGGTAATGGAGGATTGGAGAAAATTGCATGCGGATCCTCAATGTGTCATGGTTGAGAGAAGGCACGGTGCATGTGTTTGTGTGTGCCCGTGTGTCTGTGTGCGTGTGTTCAATCGGTTAATTGAAAAGTATCCTTAGGCACAGAAAAAGTGCAGTATGAAAGTACCCAATAAAATAGCAAAGTTAACCATTTATTTTGTCTTTGTGGAACATTTTTTTTTTGAAAAAATGAATTTTCAGTATTTTTTTCTTTGATATAAATTTGCTTGAAATCCCTTGGAAATCCATTAAAACGTGGTTAAAGAGGTTTCATTAACTTAAACCAGCAGCACCGATTGTGTATTTTTGTGTATTTTTAATTTCGGTTTCATTATGTGCAGTATAGCCTGAAAGCCTTCTGAGAGAATCAAAAGCTGTTTTTGGCGCGTGAAAAAGATAATTATTGGGAAAAACACAGCTCAACGTGACGGCTAACCAAATTCCTAAGTAAAAATTACCTCTCTGGGTTGTTTTTAACCAAACTTTATTGGGTCACTAAACTACCCTGCTCAAAAAACTAAAAGGAACACAAAAATAACACATCCTAGATCTCAATGAATAAAATATTTCAGTAGAAAATCTTTATGTAGTAGATAGTGGAATGCGTTGAGAACAAAATAACATCAAAATGAACAAAATGTAAATCAAAAT
>JAOUQT010000029.1:1641746-1653558 GCA_025769995.1 Xyliphius kryptos
CACAACTACCACCACTACCAATACCATAAATACCACCACAACTACCACCACTACCAATACCATAAATACCACCACAAATACCACCACTACCAATACCATAAATACTACCACAACTACTAATACCATAAATACCACCACAACAACCTCTACTACCTCTACTACAACTACCACCACAACTACCACCACTACCACCACAACTACCACAACTACCAATACCATAAATACTACCACAACTACTAATACCATAAATACCACCACAACAACAACCTCTACCACAACTACCACCACTACTAATACCGTAAATTCTACCACTACTAATAACATAAATAGTACCACAACAACAACCTCTACTACAACTACCACCACAACTACTACCACTACTAATACCAAAACTACTACCACTACTGCCACTACTATACAACCACCACAATAACTACTATTACCATAAATACCACCACAACTACAACCTTTACTACAACTACCACCACAACTACTAACTACTACCACTCCTATTACCGCAATCTCTAGTACAACTACCACCACTACTAATACCATAAATACCGCCACAACTACCACTAATACCACCACAACTACAACCCCTACAACCACTACCAACACAACTACCACTACTAACACCACCATTACTATTACCTACCACAAGCAAATGATAAAACAATTCCATCAGCGCTCGCTGAGGAGGCCGTTAATGTCTGACCTTTAATGTCTCTCTATGTCTTAAAGTTGGAATCTAATGAGCGTAAACGCTGATTATTCCGAGAACAGACTCTTGGCCCTCCACCTCACGTCAACGGCCTCGCACCATGCGAAATCAAAGAACTTAACCACACAAGCCATCATCATTATGGTCCTGTTTGCAAACTCAGAGACCTTAATAGCTCCAAATTAGCACTTTACCGCAGCCACTCGAAAGATTTCTCATGAGCTGGACAGCAGAACCAATTGATCGTCTCTCTTTAATTACTGTCTGGCTGCCGACAGTCTGTCCTCCTCCTCCTCCACTAAGCTCTCTGAATGCCTATCAGTCCTGCTCCATTCGTCCCAGCTTTTTCCTCACAGATTTATCGGTAAGAAAAAATCTCCCAGTTAATCCCTCACTCCAAGCCTTTGATATGACACTAAAATAATCCTGCCATGAAGACGGTGTCAGTCGGTGTCATACCGTCACAACTGCTCAAAACCGTCCAGTACGTTATTACAGCAGTGGAACGTCACCGTTTATCCCGTCAGTTGGACATATTGGGTGTCGTGGATTCTCTACATCTAGAGAAGTCCCTCAAGGTGCTGGGTCCACCAGTTTTTCTTGTGAACTTATTTCCAAGAATGGTTTCTTCCATCGTTACTCCTTCAACAGCTCTCAAGTCGAGCTTCTGTTCTTCAGATACTCCAGTCTCTGCATCCCTGGATGTCTGGGGACCACCTCATCGTGGACATCATGCTGGCAAAAACCAGCAGGAATAAGCAGCTGTGGACTCGTGGAGAAAAAAACTTCCTTGTCAAGATTTTGTCAATGCTTTAAGGAAGTCTTGGATCCAGTTCTGCTCAGGAGGATTCCATTCACTTGAAACCACATGGGCACCTGGAAGATCTGTTCTTACATCCAGCTGGACTGACTTATTTAAGGGAAAGTTGGTCCAGGAGTTTCAACAAAGTCCTTACAGTAGATTTAGAAAGTCAACAACATTTCAGGTCTTTAACTTCCCAAGTGTCTCGGATCCCTTTAGTAGAACCCTGTAACTCCAACTGTCTGTATACTATAATGAACCTTTTTAAACACTCCTGACCCCTACGTCCAGGTTTTCGGCTAAACCCTCAGTCAGGGACATGAGTAATAGTAAACCTGCTCATCTCTAGTCGCGAAACCCAAATTAAAGAAGTGCGTTGTCATCTTAGTTTACAGTCTATATGTTCTATCAGCAATAAATAAAGGCTAAGCATCGCTTGAAGTGTCTCTAGATCAGCATTTAGCAATAAAAATGGTTGCAAATTTATATCCCTGGGCTTCTCCTTGGGGCTTTGTACATGAATTAGATTTGGCACGGGTTTTTGGGGATGTTTTACACTTAGATAAATCATAACAAGGAACCGTATCCTATTCAACTGAGGCAACAGAAGTATCCACAAGCAAGAAGAACATGCAACATTTCCCACTATGTACGGTCATGTTTGAAGAGGGACTTGTAGTGCATGCTGGGTAAATAAACCCAACACTGAATAATCATCTCCCACACAAGTCGGAGCGCTGAAGCGGTTGTGGAAGAAGATGGAGTCATTTGTGACAGAACGATTCATTGGAATCACGGGACGTCCGCATCGCGACGCTTCGTCAAGAATCTGCCGAAATTCCCATGCATAATTTATACGACTTAAATACTGAAGTGTCTGTTAGATAACCGGATTTGAGGTGTACGACGTGACAGATGCTGAGCTTGTTTAAGTTCCTTTCAGATGTCGTTCTGTGAGAGAACATCAGAAATAAAGAAGGAGATGGAATTCATGAGGGTTTCATTGACTCCTTTTTTTTTTTCTTTTCTCTTTCTTGCCGCGTAGATAAGAGATGGAAGTGAAGTTCATTATGATGTTCCGGGGTGTAATAAGACTCTCGAAAGTTTCCTAATGGATGAACAGGTTTCGGAAAAAGTTAAAATGAGGTAAAAAGAAAGAAGAATGATAGTGACGGGGTGGAGAAACGCAGCGGATGCTGGATGTAAAAAGCTTATTTTTTTTAGTAGATACTGTAAATCAGTTGTGAAAAAGACAATAAGAAGGAAACTGCGGAGGAAGATTTAGAAGAAATGAACAAAAAAGAATGAAAGACACAAATAAAGAATAAAATGCAGAAACACAGGAATAAACATTCAGAGGTTTGATATCTGGGACAACATCTATGGGGTTCTTTGGAGTAAATGTCAAATCACTCAAAAGCTTTTTATTGCAAGTTTTAAAGCGTGGAGGTAACTACAGTTTGAAGGGTGGTGGAGGGAACCAGCGGTACAGCTGGGCCGGCGAGCGAAAACAAAAAAATAGATACGACGAAGCGAAAAACTTCAGCAACAACAATGCACCCATCTGTTCAGCAAACGCCTCCCGTCACCTGTAAGCTGAGCCGCGGAGGACTGTGATGACTTGATCGTGAGGAAAAACGAAACGGAGAACTCCCAAGTCAGGAACGGGGACTAGAGACATATGTGGTCCACTGGCCCAAATCAAAAAGCTTCCTTCAAGCACTGTCACCATCGCACCTGTTCCGAGCAGACGGGATTTAACAGAAGCTTCTCGTTTCCGTTTCCAATCTCTCATTCACGAGTCCCTCTCACGCCGCCGTGTTCTCAGAGGACGCCGCGGAGAAGGGTTGAACAGCACCCTGATTGGCTGATCCGAATTCCACGGTGCACCTGTTTCATCGACGGCGGGAGGAAGGAAGCCAAACGAATCAGGATTGATTCATTGGGGTGAACGAGTCGTGGGGTTCAGGCAGGTACAGGTATTAAATATGTTTCCTCCTCAAATCTGAATCTGTACGCGTGGCCGTCGATTCCATTCCGACCTGAGCCAGAGGAGGCGATGATCGGGAAGGAAAACCAGCGCGATGCTGCTCAGCATCCTCTCATCAGGACCATCAGGTACATGGAGGCTGTCAAACAGCTCCGTGGTCCGGATGTTGGCCCATCGATCTGAAGATTGGGAGTTCAAATCACAGGTTCATTGAAGTTCCCAATGTTGGCCCTTGAGCAAGGCCCTTAAGCCTAGTTCAAGTAAGTTCAAGTACTTTATTTATATAGCACTATTTACAGCAGTGTGATGTCACAAAGCAGCTTTACAGAGTTCAAAGCCTGAACCCCCTAAGAGCACGCAAGAAAAAAACTCTTCGTTATAATGTAATTTTTTAGAAAGAAACCTTGGGAGGACCAAGGCTCAGTGGGGGACTCATCCTCCTTGAGCGGCCAGTCAGCTGGACACAGTAGGACAGCCATGTACAGATTGTGTAGAGATCAGACCATCCTCCAGAACTGCAATGCTGTCAGTCCAACAGAAGTCCAGGTTCCTTTCCGTAATCATCGTATCTGCAGTGCTCTGGCAGAGCCATAGACGAGGAGACGGGGACTCCTCAAAGACATCACCCTTATTGCTTCAGATGTACTTCCCGTGTTCTGACCCCAGCCTTGGATGAAAGCGTCTGCTAAAAATGACCCAAAATGATGTATTTAAAACATTTATTTATTATTTATTTGAGGCTTAATGCGAAAGGGATGAAGGCAGGCCATATTTTAACGTTTCTTCAGCATTGTGTGTTGGTCACATGACCATTCAAGACCTCCTCGTCTCCGTAGACGTCTCTATTTCCTGTCCAAGCCGTTTCCTCCTTTAAAGACTCAGTGGAAGGTACGATTAAAGCTTATAATCCAGTCATTTGTGTAAGAAAGTTGAGGAGGGATTGAAACAAAAGGAAAATAAAGATGCAAGAAAACGAGAAACTCCCCACAGATCTCATTCTAGTGGCTGGACATCTGTTCTCGTTGCCTGTGTGACTGCGATGGAGATAAAATTAATTAAACCAACATGTTTTTGGTGCTGATGATGTTATTTTTGTTAGCTTGTGTGTACAGCAAATAGCCGAACACCTGCGCAACAGAAGCGCCTGCCATTCAGAACGCAAACACGCACAAGCTGATGGCGCCTGGGTCAGACGGAGAGGACACTGGCCAGATAAATCCCTAAATAAATGTGTGTTTACAAGAAAAAGTTGGTTTATGTTGGTGCCACTGGATCCTCTACATGGACAGGAGTTGATTCATTAATTCATATATTAATTAATTGTCCCACAAGGGGAAATTTGGGTAAAGAAACAGAATATGGAATACATTAGGAGAGAGAAAGGTGTTGATAGAAAAAAAAATGCACATACACACAATTGGGGGTGGGAACTAGTAGCCCGTCGGGTGCTATCGACCCAGTTAGACATAAAACACAACACAGCACAGTGGCTTCAGCAGACGCACAAGTCCAAAGTAGAGCAGAGGAGGCGTGGCCACATTTGGGAAAGAAAATTGTTGATGGTCGGCAAGGGTTGTGCAGCAGGTTTCTATGACTACAATCACTCGCGGCCGCTGGGAGTCCAAGGTCAGCTCGAGTGAGATAGGAGCGGGGTAGTCGTTACGGGGGTGCAGATGGTAATTTTTCAGACTTTTATCCTTATTTTTTACATATTTTAATTACAATTCTTCAGTTCTTGACCGAAGAGCGGTGAGAGTCTCCAAGATTGAACGTCATAGTCATAATCAGTCTCGCCAGACCATCAATCAAGCTGGGCAGTTTCTGGGGCCGATTGACAACTGACCCAACATCTCTAATTTCCCAAAACGTCAGCGCGATGCCCAATCCAACCAGCAGAGCGCATGTGATCATACATCCAAACAGATAAACATCCTCGAAGTTCTCAATGGAAAGGGGCGAAACGCATCCGACTGTCCACTTCCCCCACGTGTCCATCGTATATCCAGCTGCAAACATTCCATGGCTCCCCTGGACTTCGAGAAGACGTTCTATTTCCGTTTGAGTAAGTGTTCCAGAGAAACCAGCACGGTGGCACAAGACAGAGCGCTAAGCATGTTAGCACAAGAGGAGATGGGGTTTTATGATGCACCTCCTTCTAAGGTCCAGTGTACCATTCGGTCCCATTCTCATAGGTGGAGACCCCAAGCACCCAGCATCCTCTAAAATCTCCCACATCAACCATTTTCCACCACGGATCACACTCTCATGAGCTCCCTCTGTCCAACCATGCGGCGACATACTCGTCTTTTAACCAACCTACTGGCAGGTCTTGCATGAAAGCTTTCCAGCAGTGGGCGCCATCACAGTGGCGGTGAGGATCATCCATCTATAAGACACAAAAAGCCTCCGCCTACATGATTAGCTCTTTCGTCTTCATCCGCAGCGTGACCTCCGGGTCTGTGGGACCGGCGTGTGATTGGTGCGCTCGAGCCAAATTACCCAATTTGATTAGACCTCATTGTTTTCCTCAATAAACTCGCGTCCAGGCATCCGATGGCGGAGAAATCGGCGCTTCCGTCCCGCGGCTCCGAGTTTGCAATTAAAAGTTAATCATCTTTCTGCCTGGAGACTGTTTATCAACTGATAACGCGAAAAACACGGCAGCGTCAGAGTTCACTGTAACCGGAGGAGCCCATCCTCTTAAAGTATTTATTCAACCCGCGAGGACGCTCCATCTTCCCATCGACGCACATCCTAATGAATAATTGGATGAGAACGGCCGAGGTAGATGTCACCCCTGCGCTCCGTTAGAAGTTAATCTCGGGCCGGGCCAGCGCCTCCTAATGAGCAATTTCAGGAGTGAAATTACCAAAGAATACTTGTGAATGCATTACAACCGGCGGCATTCGTTCGTTCGCGCGACTTTTAGGCAGCCTTTCATCTTGGAAGGCATCGGAATCACTAATTAGGGAAAGTGGGTGGTGGTGAATTAGTAAGTCAGTTCAAATGAGCGAACGCAATACGAGGGGTGACGGGAAAACAAATTAAACGAGTGAAGAGGATTCATTTGAAGAGGAACGCTGGGACAAATTGTTAAGAGCTTTACAAATGTCAGTGAGTTGAAATCAATAACGCTTTAATCTTCGCAGGCTGCACAGACAGCGCCAGGTCCCCGGCGAGACGGATACCCGACCGAAGTGTTAGCGTTGGAATTGGCAGGAAGAGCCGGTGTTGTTTGAAGACTATCCTCAATGCGCCATCTGTCAGACTCAGGTGATTCTAGTGTTGCTCTCCAGAGAAGACTGGAGGAGATGTCATGTAGCAGGATGTATAATTAGCCTCAAGGGCACGTCAGACGGTGCGGCAGAACCACTTGTTACCTTTGTTGATGCTAAACGCAGCCAAGAGGAGCCCCAAGGGGTCACATGGCATCCCAGAATCCCCGGGATCTCCCGTTGGGAAATATTCGCCCAGGGACCGAGGTGTTGACGAAGCGCCGTGTGGAAGAAGGCTGCAGGTTTTAAAGTTTCCCTCGGCCTTCATTCTGTTATTTAAAGATTCCTCGTTGATCAACCATCTACGTATACAAACCATGAGGCATGTAATGCACCGGGAACGAAATTAAATTCCGGCTTTGTATTTCAGCGCGAAAAAAGCTGAATCATCTCGGCTTTAATCTCATAAGAGTTCAAAGACAAAAGCGGGCGAGTGCCGTCCCACTCGAATCGAATGGCGGATTTGCATGCATTATATTCCTGGTGGGTGCCGTTTCTTTTCCTAAACTTAGTGACAAGTGATCAAAATGAAAGCAGTGTGCGGTTTCTATGCCGCCGGAATTGGCAGATCCCTCTCGCCGGCGCATCCGCAGGAAACTCTGTGAGCGACAGCGTGTTTATGATGGGGAATTGGGAAGGCTGAGGCTTTTCTCTACCTGTCAGGTGAGATGCAGCGGAGAGGAGCAGCCATATCCGCACTCCTGTCATCAGTATGGCACCGGCTGGGATATACCAGACAGCCGGGTGATGGCTGTGATTCCACACTTGCATACATTAACTCGAGTCCCACAGCCTCCTTAGGCTATCAGTTAATGGGATGGGACACTATGGGGGGGGTGGGGGGGGAACAGTCTGGAGAAAATATGGAGGCGGTAACAGAACCAGAACATTCCTTCCAAAAAATGGAAGTTTCCAGATTACCAGGTAACTCAACGTTTCGGTGACACCAAGATAATCCCAAAGGTCATCACAGAAGATGCAGGTGAGATACAGGAACTGGAAGGTTCATTTAGTTATTTAGCAGACGTTTGGCAGCAGGGCGTGGAAGCTCGGTGGTTAGGGTGTTGGGCTGTCAATCTGAAGGTTGTGGGTTCAGATCCCAAGCCCACTGAAGTTACAAATTCGGGTTCTTGAGCAAGACCCTTGACCCCACATTGCAAGAATGCTTTACCAACCCTGTGTTCTGACCCCAATCATCAAGTTGGGATAGTTGGATAAAAGCGTCTGCATAATGACCAAAAGTAAATGCTTTGCAAGTGACTTACAAATGAGAGAACAGGATGGACTCACTGGATTTATATAGTTTATATAACCAATATTATTATTTGATCTCTAAACAATCTGTACACTTTGTTGATGCCGCCTGACTGCTCAAGGAGGATGATTCCCAGGCGCTGGGCAGATACACCCAGGACAGGGTGTCAATCCATCGCTGGGTACACACAACCTCACACACAAACACACACTAAACGGGGCCATTTAGAGCATTCAATTTACCTTGAATCCATGTTTTTGGTGGAAGGAACTCGGAGAACCTGGAGAAAAAACACACAGACACGGGGAGGACATGGAAATTCCACCCAAATTGGGAATCCAATCAGGAATCCCCAGCGCTGAGAGGAACGTGCTAGCCACTAAGCCACTGTGCCGCCCCCTGCTGCCACCAAATTCGAAAAAAAATGTCCTAGTTGGATCCACAGTTGGTTCCCGGGACACATTTGTGGAAATGAAAGTGTAAAAGACAAAAACAAAGACAAAAAGGAGTAAGATGAAATCAATTTAAAAGCGATTTTGCTTTTTAACAGTTCAAGAAATGTGAGATTCACGTGAACGGTTCGTCGGACAGAGCAGATCCTCACATCCTCATCCTCATCACCATGTACAATGTACAGACTGTACCGTGAGCATCCTGCTCATCCTGCTTAGTTCCGTAGTTTCTGTTCTCAGGATCAACTGCAGAACTTTATACATCATTCATTTAGCGTCTTCAAAGCCGCGATCAGTCAGATATCAATGTGAAATTATTCATCAGACCCACACTTTATTATTATTATAATTATTATTTTCCCTAAGATTGCTTCTGTGTGTGTGTGTGTGTGTGTGTGTGTGTGTGTGTGTGTGTGTGTGTGTGTGTGTGTGTGTGTGTGTGCGCTGTAGATAAAGCCATCCCATAGCTGATTGACAGATAACCGATCACTGCAGCAGCGTCTCCTCAATAAAGCAGAAAGAGCAATATTGAATAATAAGCCAGTGAGGTTTAATTAAGATTCAGTGACCTCTCAGGCTTCATAATAAAGATTACAGGATTTGCAGAAGAAAATTAAAATAGAGTATGTATGGCACCAGAAGGGCAACAGTGGTCATTTTTTTCATTTCAGGAAATTTCATCCATCGCAGCTTCTTCATTTAGGTCCGTATCGTATTCATTTACGGCGTCTGATCATTTAAAGTGACCCAATAAATGCAGGTATAATGGGCTCTGTAACCTTTCTGATAAACTACATCCGGTTTAGTACCAAAAAAACCAACATCCCACCCGACTGCCAGTTTAACTGCTTGGGTTTAAAACCTTAATGAGATCACAGCGGGTTTATTATTTTGTTAATGACGCTGTTTGCAATCGCAGCGTCGTTCTGACTTAACACTGATTATCGGAATTTCTTCCTACACCTCCCGTCTCTTTATGTTACCCTCGGTGGAATCTGGCCATCGCGCGACCGAATGCTAACGGTGATTAGGAGTTTAAAGACGGAAAAACGCATCTGATCTTAATTAGAACAAGGGCATGATGGGAGATGTATGGATATTTACCGAGGACGGTTAATCGTGCCGGGCGGGACCTCATGGCGGCCTGGATGGCCTGACACTCGAACACGGCGTCGTCCATCAGCTCGACCCTCTGGATTCTCAGGTGGTGCTCTCCTGTTCCGTGGTCACCGATCACTGTATATCGCGGATAACCTGAAAATACGACATCAATAAAAGAAGGTTTACTGAAATGGGGTATATATCCGAATTCATTGGTCAGATTAGATATGATAAGATCATACACACGTGAACGTTTTAAAAAAACTTTTATCCACATGAACCCGCACAAATACAACATTGATAAAAATTTATTCTTTTTTTCAGATACCCGGCTACGTGTGAACAAGGCCTTAATCTGAATGTGAAAGACGTTGGGAAAGATATACAGTTGATAAAAAACCAGCACCCAGACTATTCTCCAAGGAGCACAGTGTGGGAATATAATATAAAAACCACATTTTTATGTGCGGACACATGACATAGACTAGCCATCGGGGCCAGTAGCTATTATTCCGGCGCTCACAGACCCGTTTCGCTGAATAGTCCGTGTTCTTAGTTTGCAGAATGACACAGCGGTAACGCACCGGTTGTCCCGGGAGACAAAACAATCCAACAATGTTCTTCAGGAAAAAAAAAACAGGGTAGATAGCTAGGACTCCACAGCAATGGTTCATTATCTGGAGGAGGTTTCGCTCAGCAACTCGCCACTGAAGGCCACAGGGGCCGAAAGAGCCAGTAAGAGCGAGAGACTTAAGGAATTTAGTGCAAATCTCTCCAATTTTTGATCTCCAAACTTGTTGGAGATCCACATGTTACGATTGCTAGTCACATTCTGAATGCGTTCTCTCATTTGTAAGTCGCTTTGGATAAAAGCGTCTGCTAAATGACTAACTGTAAATGTAATGCCAACGGCACTTTCCATCTCATCAATCATGCAGGGCAGATTATGGGGATGTAATTTCCTGATAGACCAGGGAAGCGCCTGATCCAACCAGCAGCATACCCGCAATCATAAATCCAAATAAGTATACATACACAATGGCCTCTACGAAAAGAGGCGCCGGGCACACAACACGCCACTTCCCCCACGTGTCCATCGTATGTCCAGCTGCAAACGTTACGTCAGGACATGCAGGTTCCCCCGAAATCCTGCTTCTGGTCGAGATGATGTGTCAGAAGTATCGAGAGCCCATTGAATCAATTCCAAATTTTCTTATTTTGAAGAGCTGTGCTCTTGGATGACTGTCTCCCACAAAAGCACAGAGGGAAATGTTTCCTTTAGTCTTATTGGCACAAGCATCTCCCACTGTACGCTTCTAACATTGTGTAAACAGTTTGAGGAAGGCCCCTTTCTGTAACTGAACTCAGGTTATTCATGTCATTCAGATTAAAAGCTTTAAACCCTGCAGCCTGTTCCGTAAAAGTTCCTCTACGGGGTGATAAAACGAGGCTCAACGTCTGTAGGGCTTCGACCGAAGAAGAGGACACTTTCTTAGGCCTCTCCAATGAAGTGACTTCCAGGGTGCTCATGATGAAGTTCTCCCGAATTCATGTAGCCGACTAAATTCAGAGGAGAGAACCTCTTCAGTTTTTTGCAGGCACCACAGACCCCCGTTTAGTTTTTTTGTTTATTTTTTCTGCAAGACCCTCCGCTGAATTCTAAATATGGTTTGAACTATGAACATGTTCTGTTTGTACTTCATTTAGCACGGAGGTGTCGCATGTGGCAGCACAAAACACGACGACCATGGGGGTTTTTGGTACGTTATGTATATTGTATTGAAGATACGCTTAGATTTCGGCAAAGAAAAGCCGGGGGAGAGCTTATTGATTCTGTATTGTCCATCGATACGAGTCGCACTCACTGGAGAGAATTCACAGTGACATAATTGTCTGGCCGCGCGTCGTGCCTGCTGGTGCATGAACCCCCATAAGAAAGCTGTACCTTACTGCCAATTGATTTTTCTCCAATTATATCATTCAGTGTCAGATTCTACAAAACTACCAGGTCATGTGAACAGAATTCTGAAATATTAGGACAACACTGTAATTCAGGGCTGTTTACAAAGTCCTATGATTAAGATGCTAGTAGATAGTGGAATGCATTGAGAACAAAAAAACTTCAAAATGATCCCAATGAAAATGATGATCTCATGGAGGTCTGGATTTGGAATCCTACTCAAAACCAAATGACCGGCTGATCCAACTTCAGTGGA
>JAOUQT010000029.1:1913253-1934329 GCA_025769995.1 Xyliphius kryptos
TGTTGCTTCCTAACTGGACAGGTTGGTTTCACAGAAGTGTGGTTTACTTGGAGTTACATTGTGTTGTTTAAGTGTTCACGCTATTGTTTTTTTTAACAGTGTACTTTAGTTTAATTGTTTAATACTACTATATCTCTACATTTAGAAACAATTTAGACATCACAACCGTTCTATCAGCCACAATAATTTTGAGTCCTAGTTCAGGATATTGACTATTCTACGCTTTCCAATGTGTCTGTAGCTTCCAGCGCACCTGCTCGGCTTCATTCACATCCCATCATTGAGATAAAGTGGGTGTATTAAAACAGAGAATGCATTAAAACGTGTAGAGCAGAGCTACACTGCTGTATTCAGTTTCAGGTTACCCCAAAATGTACAAATCTTTGCATTAAATTGAATTAAAATAGGATACATTATTTAGAATAAGAACTCATTCATTTATCATCATCGGCTTAGTCCTCTTTCAGGGCTGAGGGGGGGTTCCCCATGTCCACCGAGTAAAGAACATTTCAGGCGCTGGGCAGATACACCTAGGACAGGGTGCCAAACTATTGGTGGGCAAACACTTACACTATACATGGCGTTTAAGAGCAGCCAATTGACCTTAAATCCATGTTTTTGGACTGAGGGAGGCAAAAATATTGAATCTCATAGCATGATGCTGCCACCACCATGTTTCACTGTTGGGATTGTATTGGGCAAGTGATGAGGCTGTTATAGTGTATAATTTTCAAATAAACAATACATACAGCAACTTCTGATCATAGTTGATAATCCAGATCAATTTCAGCCTTAAAATAAACACAGCTTTAAGCCCCGCCCACGTCATATTAAACAACAATAACTTTTGGGTTATGCCACGCCCACTTTCGGATTAGGCCCCATCCATTCCGAGTACAGATACGGATACAGATAGTGCTGTACTCGCTCATCCCTACTTGTTTCTCAATTTCATAAAACAGATGATAAGGCTGTCTTATTAAAACTATATCAAATTAAAATCCTAACCTTATTAAAGCCCTGGGGTAAGAAGCATCCCTGCTGTGTGGAATCAGTTCAAATTAATATGTGTAAGATGACAAATTTTTAAAGATGCTTTGCATATATTACTAACATTATTAACAAACGCACATTTCGTTCAACTGCACTGTAGGTTTATTTGCCATACAATTTAATGAGGTTCATAAGAGTTTACATATTAACCATATTTAATAGAAATCATTTTTATTAGTGATAGTGATCTATTTGCCTACAGTGCTTACACACAGCGGAATTTGTCCTCCACATGTAACCCATCCATGCAGTGACACACACATATACACACACTGAAGTGAGCATACACACACACACACACACACATGGCCGGAGCGATGGGCAGCCTTGTATACGGCGCCTGGGAAACAAGTGGGGTTAGGTACCTTGCCCAAGAGCACTTCAGCCTTAGTACTTGGTGGTACGACGGCCCACAATTATAGATTTAATAAAATACTAAATAGGCGACACTGTGGCTAAGTGGTCAGCACATTCGCCTCTCAGCGCTGGGGATTCCTGGTTCGAATCCCAGTCTGGGTGGAGTTTCCATGTTCTTCCCATGTCTGTGTGGGTTTCCTCCGGGTTTTCCGGTTTCCTCCCACATTCCAAATGGATCCAAGGTAAATTGAATGCTCTAAATTGCCCTGTGTGTATGTGTGTGTGTGTGTGTGTGTGTGTGTGTGTGTGAGAGTGAATGTGTACCCAGCGATGGATTGGTGCCCTGTCCTGGGTGTATCTGCCCAGCGCCCGAGATGTTCTCCCCTGGATGGGCATGGGGAACCACACTGTGACCCTCATAAAGGAATAAGCGCAAGATAATGAATGAATGAATTTAGTGTGAGGGCACGTTGGCTTAAAGGTTGGCACGTTCGACTCTCAGCGCTGGGGATTCCTGGTTCGAATCCCAATCTGGGTAAAGTGTCCATGTTCTCCCACATTCCAAAAACATCGATACAAGGTCAATTGAATGCTCTAAATTTCCCCTATAAGGTGTGTTTGTGTGTGTGTGTGTGTGTGTGTGTGTGTGTGTGTGTGTGTGTGTGTGTGAGTGTATCTGCCCAGCACACGAGACGTTCTCCCCTGGATGAGCATGGGGAACCCCAGCGCAACCCTAGTGTGAAGGAATATAGTGTGAGTTGTGACTACAGTGTCCACGTACTTGTTGTCTCACGTAAATTTATTAGTAGGTTTTCCAAGGACACGATAAGGAATGACAAAGCCAAGTTACAGCTTGGTAGGTTCTCGCCAAGACCGCAATCCATTGAGGTGTTGCGTTTGATGGTGATACCCAACGAACGATGAAATTTGGAACGCGAGAACCTGTCTTTCCAAAAACATGCTAGGTTTTCAACTTCAGCATGCCAATTTTCAACCTTCTATGTACTTGGGAAGACCACGATGTGATGGAGGGGTCTTGCTTTCGATGGCGACATTAAACAAATCATCAAATTCAGGGAAGTAAGACATAATATATTTTTTCAAGGACGTGTTAGGGATTCACGATGCCAAATTTTAGCCTTGTAGGTATTTGGAAAGTGGGAGAGGTAGTGATGAGTGCGTGAGTAAGTTTAGTTTAGGTTATGTCATGTTTTTTACATAGGAATCGATACCACTCACAGCCACCACAAGCGTGTTTAACAACATACCCCTGCCACGACAATGCTAGACTTACGAGCGTGTTTTAATTCTTTAATTTGAAGTGCCACAACTATGACTCCAGACATCAGTCAAAGCTAATATAGTTCACAGAGCCCGGCTGGGTCACATGACATGTGCAGATGGTACAGATGGTACCCAGACATGGCATTCATGCTTAAGCATCATCAGAGCCACAACAAAAGACCAAAAGTTGGGATTCATCTGTAAAACCCAAAGTGCCTGGATAAGAAGACGTTTAAAGCAGATGAATACGGAGGAGTGGTCGGTATGGCAGCCCATAAGGGCTCAAGCTTAACTCCAAATCAGTTTCATTTCCTCTTCTTGCTTCTCTTGCCAGCAGCACAAACTGAATTTTTCCCAGATTGTCTATTAAAGAAATATAATGGAAGACAAAAAGGGAAAAATGAGGTCTGTTTGCCGAAGACTGTTTGCTTTGGATGATGGGAGGAAAGAATCATTCCCTTAAGAATCCATACCACGGCTTCAAAATCGAATTTCCTTTCCAGAATCCGGGAGAAGGATAATCCTACTTTATGTGACTTTTAAAGAAAAATGGGGTCGTGGGCTGATCCTAAATTGCCTGGATCACTTGCCATTGATTCGAAGTGGGTTCTGATTCCCGACACATTCGGACACACCTGCTGGAACCAGAGCTCCGGAGGATTGGGCTGCCGCAGTGAGCAGGTGGAATTTCCTTTCAGAACAAAAATCCCACCTGGTTACCAGAACGAAGGGAGAACATGATCAGCATTAAATACAGTAACTTAGTGTAGCAGGCTGTGGCAGCTCAATGGTAAGGGTGTTAAGGTTAAAATCCCAGGTTCACTAAAATTACCAATGTGGTTCTTGAGCAAGACCCTTAACCCGAATTGCTCCAGGGGGGCTGTATCAGCCCTATAGTCTGACCCAACCAAATTGGGATATTTGTAAGTCGCATTAAATATTTGGATTCGCGTTGCACAGCACAGTTTAACTCACAGGTACTTTTTTTTTTAAGGATAGAGGTCCCACGGTCACTAACTCTGTTCCTAAAAGCTGTGGTTCTCAGCAGATCTCAGGCCAGTACCTATATTTTCTCATGATCATTGAGTTGCAACATTATTTTTTAAAATAAAAACCAAACAAATGTATGTTTTAAAACATTCAAAAACACAGGCCAACATACATTTGCATGCAAAGGGGTTTTAAGATTTAAAAAAAAAACTAAGAACCTTGTCCTCAATTAACAAAAATCAAAACAAAAAAGTGTATAATGTGGTTACCATGGCAACGAGAATGCTGCACGCGTTTGATGTTGGCGGTTTTTTTTGTTCCCAAAATAAAAGACAAGGACAGAGTCAAATGAGCATTATTTATTCATTCATTCTCTTCTGCTTAATCCTCTACAAATGTCACGGGGTTTTCCCATGCGCCTACAGGAGAGAACGTTTCGAGCATTGGGCAGATACACCCAGGACGGGGCGCCAATCATGGGGCACACACTTACACAGCCACACACACACAAACAAACACCATTCGGGGCAATTTAGAGCATTCAATTTACCTGAATCCATGTTTTTGGACTGTGGGAGGCACGGTGGCTTATAGGTTAGCACGTTCTCCTCTCAGAACTTGGTTTCAGGTTCGAATCGAGTTTCCATTGTTCTCCCCGTGTCCGCATGAGTTTTCTCCGGGTTCTCCGGTTACCTCCCACAGTCCAAAAACATTGATACAAAGTAAATTGAATGCCCTGTCCTGGGTGTATCTTCCTAATGCCCAAGATGTTCTCCCCTGGATGGGCATGGGAAACCCCACCGTGACCTTTGTACAGGACTAAGTGGAAGATAATGGATGGATGGATGGATGGATGGATAAACTGATTTACTTTGTCGACCCACCAGTTGAGAATGGCTGCTTTGGAGTGTATGATGGAATAGCAAGCCATCACCCACGCCATCATCTGTTTGATGTTTCATAGCAAAGCAAAAGCCTTAAATCTAAACAGAACAAAAAGTCTTAAAGAAAACACACAGCAAGCAACACTCACTGCTCCAAATAAAATACAAAAATGAGTTGTGGCTGATCGGAGGTCCGTATTGTCGTGCTGTGGTCTCAGACACTGACTTCAAATTAGTGGCTTCCCTATGCTACCCCTATGGCAACCCAGGATGGTTCCCGCAGTCGCTCCACTCCAGCTCTGACCACAGCAGCCAAACTGGGACTGTACACTGCCTCGTCTTTGCGATCTGCAACAAACTGAAGCTGCCTCAGTTTCTTATCTCCATCCCTGCATTTGTTTGTATGAGTGGGTGGTTGTATCTTCACATGTGTATACACGGGGGAGCCGGTGTGTTTGTGCTGAAGGGTTCGTTTAGGTTAATATTATTTTAGCATGTGCCGATTCTTCGGGGAGGCACGCAGTGTTTGTGTCAGGTTGTAAAGTAAAGGCAGACTGTTTGAGAGTGAAATCTTTCCCCCTCAGAGACACACACGCAGACAGATTACAAATTCAGACATTACCTCACCTTCAGGCACAAAAGCTTGTGGTGGTCTGCGAAAGGAGGAGGATAACAAAATCACCCAAGGGCTTCTGATCCAGTCAGCCAGGACACAAAGCACTTAGGGCTGAATTTCAAATAAAAACTTTATAAAAAGCATATAAATATTTGTGTCCCCGTTGCCTTTTGTTTCATAAGATTGGCAGAGCAGCGGTGCAGCGCGGCCTGGATTACCCTTTCAGGGTGCGTTTAAAAACGATAACTGATTGTATTTGATGCGTTATGTATGAAATAATATTAGTTTTGCTTGTTTTATAGGATTTACTGCCAGAATGTCGTATGGAGAACACTTGTTTATGTCGTCAGAACGTTCTGCACGGTCTTATTACTCCAGAAAACAAGCTGGGCTTGAACAAAACGATTGATTTGGGATTTATGACGATGTTCAGAGGCTCTGTAGGAACCAAACACCAAAGGACCAACAGCAAACCTGACCTGCTTAAGTGGAACATCAAAATCTGATTATACTGTAGATGTTCTCAGAGTGAAGACACTTATTTACAGCAATGTTAAGTAACAGCAGCAGAAAACCAATACTGGATAGTCTCCCTCTGTCAGAAGCGTTTTAGTTCATTAATGATTATAATTAACTGGTTTATTATTTTCATTGTCACATGACCATCATGTGATTACCTGCCATTTAAAAAAACAAGTAGTTTTGGTCCCTAAATCTCATTGGTTGAGCCGTTTGTCCAGCCGTGACATTATTGGAAATAACGCACACCTTTGAGAGCTTCACAGTCACATCAAAGCGTGATATACAATAATCTATACGGCTCAAAGACAACAGGTAGACGGCTACCCCTATAAAGGAGTGCTTCTGCAGGTGGTGACCACCCATAATGTGCGAGAAAAAAAAATAAGAAGAACAAGAAATTGGCTTTTCCAGTTTAACTAGAAACAGACGTTTGTGAACAAACATCCAAAAGTTGGCTTGGAAAGGACACTCGGGGCTAAAAAAATAAAAATACAACCCAAAATGGAAAAAAGAGGTAGAGATTGTTTGAAATTCAAATGAAAAGCTGATGAAATATTTTTTTTAATGTATTCCTATTGGGAAGAAAAAAAATATATATATATAATAATAATCGCTACAAGGACCATCCGCCATATTGCTCCAAAAAGCCCAAGCAGTGACCAGTGGCCATGGGTACTACCACGTTGCCAAATTTCAACGTTGTGCGGGAAGGAAATAAGAAGAACAAGAAGTTGGCTCATTCCAAAAAAATGTAGGCATTCCATCAATGCATCAAGTCCAGCTTTATATTTATAGATTGAGGAATGGAATGGGGTTCCTCACCATTGGAAATGTAACTCCCCAATTACAGAACCCCTCTCTCTCCTTTAGCTGAGCACAAAGCCTGATGCATGTGGACATTAACCTATTTTCCAGTTTAGCGATGGCGGTTGCCATGGTCACATAACCTGCATAGCGAGTGATGTATTTTAATCTAAAATGCCTAGTGGCGGAGGATTGACAGCGTGTGTAAAGGGGCCCAACTGCCTGGCCGCACGCTGTGAGCGAGGTGTACCGCAGGCCCCGGCGTGCAGTCGTCTGATAAAAAGCCAGACAGTAAATCAGAGAAGGAGCGGAACGGCCGGAGCATGCGGTGGCAGTGCAGTCCTTCCAGCTGTACAGCTCAACACACCGCCAGCTGCCACCGAGGCTAACGGCCACTACACACATTGAGACACACGCTCACCCACTCTCTCCATCTGGAGTTCTCACGTTCTCCGCACTAACCGCCCGAAGTGCCTCCGAGAATCTGCACCTTATGTTCTGTGAGAGTCCATGCGCCGTTTGTGTCGATGCGCCTCCACCTCGGGGTTTCAAACGTGTGTATGCGCAGATATAACCTCAAATAAATCTTAAACACATTTTCAGATGTAGATAAATAAAAGCCACTGAGGTTATAGAAATAAATATCACCTTTTGGGTTTGTGACTCCTGAGTTTCTGTTATGAACTGTAGATTTACAGGCTTGTTAAAGCTACTGTGATTGGGATTGTTGTTGTACAAAGTATTTTGATTGAAAAGACAGATGTATATCACCTGATTATAGTCTCTCGCTCACACACACTCGGTTTCCTGACTCTATTGTTTCCCCCAACAACAAGTGAAAATCAACGCTTCCTGGATTTCCGCCGACTCTGGCAGAAAGCTGTAAAGCTCCTCCTGGATAAGATGCTTTATCAGACGCTGACAGCAGGCAAACAGGATGGGAGGATCTGTCCCTCCGTCCTCGGGACTCCGGCCTGCTGGTTTGCCCAGGGACCCCGGGGTGAGGGTGGTCTGCATGTCCGTTCACAGCTGTGACCCCTGTTTAAAAGATCACAACTCAGACCTGTCCAGACTGTAACAGTGATGTAGCGGCATTTCGTTTTTGTTTGCTTTGATCCCTCGGGGTGGAGAGATGGGATAGGCATTAAAAGCATTTCAAACTATTTGTTAAATGAAGCAGATTGATTCAGAGGGGTCTGATTCACAATATATCCATCCATCCATTATGTTCTGCTCATTCATCTGCCAGGGTCGCGGTTCCCCATGCCCATCCAGGGAAGAACATCTCAGGCACTGGGAAGATACACCAAGGACAGGGCGCTAATCTTTCGCTGGGCACTCACTCACACACACACTATACAGGGCAATTTAAAGCATTCAATTTACCTTGAATCCATGTTTTTGGACTGTGGGAGGAAACCGGAGAACCCGGAGGAAACCTATGCAGACAGGTGGAACGTGGAACCTTCACCCAAACCGGGAATCCCCAGCGCTGAGAGACGAACGTCCTAACCACTAAGCCACCGTACCACCCATGATTCACAATATATGAATATTTTTATTCTCAAGAGTTCTCCAAAGTTTTCATTTTCAAAAGTTGAGGATGGAGGACTTTATAGACCTTGTTTTGTGCACCTAGAATATGGAACACTCTGAGGCTGAAAAGGGCCTTCCCTAAACTGTTTCCACAAAGTCCAAATCCAAACCTGGGATAAAATTAAAGACTTAAATGTAATTATTATGAGATGTGTCCCAATCATTTCGTCCATATTCTGAAAATTTTTATGTGAATTTTCTTGAGAACAATACAAATACAAAATACAATACAAAAATTTTTCTTGCACAATGAAACTTAAAAATATTTAATCCACCGTTTCTTTTAGATAAGACTTTTTAGATAGTGATACTTATGAAGATAAATCAGTTCCATAGCACTTTAAATTATTATTATTATTATTATTATTATTATTAGACCTTGTAGATTTGAGATTTATTCTCAGGCCATAAGTTTAATTTATTGTTTAATATGTGGTTTTTAAACCACAGAGTTAGGTAGTTTTTAGTTCTGTTGTTGCTCTGTTGTTGAATCTACAGTATTTAAGTTCCATCCATCCATTATCTTCCACTTATTCATCTACTAGGGTCACGGTGGGGTTCCCTATGCCCATCCAGCGGAAAACATCTCAGGCGCTGGGCAGATACACCCAGGACAGGGCGCTAATCTTTTGCTGGGCACACACTCACTCACTATACAGGGCAATTTAGAGCATTCAATTTACCTTGAATCCATGTTTTTGGACTTTGGAAGAAAACCGGAGAACCTGGAGAAAACCCACCCGTACACGGGGAGGACATGAAAACAGAGTTTTACTATTTCTATTTTTAAATTGTTGTTAACTTGTGAAATATGGCACACCTGCTGGTTGCCTTAAATTTATCGTGCGTCTTCTGTGCCGGTGGGTCTGATACGTGCTGATTCATATTTGGGAAAAAAAGAAAAGGTGGGATTTGATATGACATACACATGTTTACAGAATCGCTCATGAATAAGGCGATTGAACTGCAGGATTCCTTTAATTCGGCAGGAAACTGTTTAATTTCATAATAAAGCATCAGGTGGAAACTGAATTCCATCCTTTTCTTTGGCCGGAGCGCGTGGTGCAGCTGAGCTCCACACCACAGTGGGATCAGCAGAGTCGTCCAAATGTTTAAATCTGGGACACTTGGAATCAATTTAAAAGCAACAAAAGTCTGCCAGGTTTTTTCTTCGCTTCCTTTTCATCTCCTGCTTTCTCAGTTTGCTACGTGGTGCAGCTCAGCTTCCTTCCACTTTGCTATTTCTGGACGGGCAGAAGTTAGTGATGGCATGACGGCTTGTTTCTTTCATCTTTTAATGACAAACTTTCATTTAAATCTCTTTTTAATGCAGAAGTGTGTTTATTAATGACATGGTAACTAAATGAAGGTTATTCTGATCATCTAATGACAGACGATGATGACAGAAAATACAGGGAATACAATACAGATGATTCAGAACCTGGGAAAACTAAGATGCCGGTGGTGGAATTCCGTAGGCGGAGTCGCCCTGTGCCAACACCGGTGAACATCCAGGGAATGACATGATGGACTTTTATAAGTACTTGGGTGTTCACCTCAACGCAAAACTGGACTGGTCAGACAACACAGCTGCAATTTATCACAAAGGACAGAGCTGACTCCATTTGCTGAGGCGATTAAGGTCGTTAGGGGTGCAGGGGACACTCCTTAGGACCTTTTTAACACTGTGGTGACATCAGCCATATTTTATGGATTACTAATGCAGACAGGAACAAACATATTAGGAAGGCCAGCTTTGTTCTGGGAGAACCCTTAGACCCGGTGCAGGTGGTGGGAGATAGGAGGACGCTCCAATGTATGAGACCCGTCATTGACCGGCTGCGTCACCCGGAGGATGTTAGGGAGCATTCATTCCTGCTGCAGTTAAATTGTACAATCAACCCCCCAAAATGAATTCATTCATCTATTATCTTCAGCTTAATCCTCTACAATTATCACAGGGGGGTTCCCCATGCCCATCTGGGCAAATACACCCAGGACAGGGAGCCAATCCACTGCTGGACACACTCACTCTCACACACAGACTATAGGGGCAATTTTAAAGCAGCCAATTTACCTTGAATCCATGTTTTTGGACTGTGGGAGAAAACCGGAGAACCCGGAGGAAACCCACGCAGACACGAGGAGGACATGAAAACTCCCTCCAGATTTGGATTCAAACCGTAAATCCCAAGCGCTGAGACCGCCCCCTTGTGCTGTGCAATGTGTTGTCTATGTTTTTTTCTGTTGTCGTCATTCCGTATTGTTTATCAACATAATTGTGCATTTTATTGTATATACTAAGTTCTACATCATCTTGATTTTTCCAGTTACTGTCACTCTGCTGCTGAGAATTGTGGGTCTAATAAAGGCTTACCTTATCTTACCGTATCTTATGGAATTAAAAATGTTTATAAATTGATCAATTATTCCATCATAATTATTACCAAAAGCCCAAATCTAGAATTATATAATGTTAAAAACATCATATCATAGCATGGTCACATGACTTATTCTCAATGTTTAGACCAGTGCTATAATGATTAAGGTATTGATTAGTGATTAGCCAATGATATCTACATGATTACCACCTGCAAGCAAAAACCTCAATCAACACTTTGAAATAATTTCTAATTAAAAATCATCTCTAAAGTCTAATATTTATAGTTATTGTTCTTTTCCCAAGATAATCACTATTGTAATCTTAATATTCGGGATTCTAACACCCTCAGCACATCGAAAAATCCCAGTTTAACTGCAGGGTCGTTGCATTAACACATAGTTGGCAGTAGAGGGCAGTAAAAGCCTTCTAAACACGACAGTTCCTTAAACGTTTGCAAACAATTATGCAGCTTTTAAGCTTTTATTCATTTATTCAATTATTATCTTCCGCTAATTCCTTTTTGAGGGTCGCAGTGGGGTTCCCCATGCCCATCCAGGGCAGAACGTCTCAGGCGCTGGGCAGATACACCAAGGACAGGGCGTCAATCCATCGCTGGGTACACACTCACTCACTCACTCACTCACACACACATCCACACACACTATACAGGGCAATTTAGAGCGTTCAATTGACCTTCATGTTTATGGATTGTGGGAGGAAATCCGGAGAACCCAGAGGAAACCTACGCAGACACGGGGAGAACATGCAAACTCTACCCAGATTGGGATTCGAACCGGGAATCCCCAGCTCTGAGAGGCGAACGTGCCAACCACTAAGTCACCATGTTTAGCAGAAGCAGCAAATCCAGCATCAATTAAAGCTGTATTTAATTTAAATACTACAGTAGGAAAAAAAGTACCAAAAAATTTAAATGCATGTGTGTACTCGGATTTAAACCCAGTGGCAGAGGCTTGTACTTAGTACATATCTCAAATTCCCTTCGTGCACCCCCACCCTCTGTTTTTACTTTACAGTTCTTTAGTAAACGAGTCGCCATGATTCTTTAGTGTGAATGAACTCTGGTCTGCATATTCTGAATGTAAGGATAGTAAGCGCCGGGCGATGCATCGGTTAACACACACCGTCTTCATTTTCCTCGCTCTCTTGGGCCCTCCAGTAGACGAACCCTGCCAAACACAGCACCATTGTTTGGGCAGGGTGTGTTCTCCAGAGCTCCTACTGCACTCTAATTGCACTAAATTATTTTTGCAATTAAAGATAAACAGAGGCCTCGATGGGGAGCGCCGATACGGTCCTGCTATCTGGCATCAGCCTAATTGTCACAAACAGTCTCTAATCGATGGGCTCACTCTACAGCTCCTTCAACCAACGTCAGCTTGTGTGGTACTGAGTTTTAAGAGCGATCTGTTTACAAGCCGGCTCATTTGAGCCACTTTGATGTCGGAGCCAGCGTTTCTTTAAACAGTTTGTGTAAAAGTTTGTATTCGGAGATATTATTTACACAGTGGCACTATTTGAACCGATGAGGAGATCATTTCAAAGACTTTGTTGATTTGTCATCTTTAAGTTCTGCAAGCGGTGGAACAGACAGAACGGCAGCGAGGAGCCGGCGATGGTTTCCCCAAGACGCCATATCCTGGGAAAACCATCAAATCCGTGAATATAAAACTATTCGAAGATGTTCACGTCAGTGTTTTTGCGTTCATGTGTTGTGTTCGAGTATTCCGTTATTCACTAAGTGACAACAACATGGACATGCATGTAAGCGTTTCATCCAACATTACTAAACCCCCCCGCCCGGTTTGGCTTTTGGCCAAATGGCCCCCTGCATGGAGAGAACAGGAAATGAGTCAACGCAAACAGGAAGTGTGGTGCGGTGACCAGTAGCAGACTGAGTGGGGAATGCAGAGGGATCCCAGCCGCTACCGCTTCAGGAAACAGCTGGAGCGAGATACAGAGCGGGCGAGAGAAAGAGAGAGAGAGAGAGAGAGAGAGATTGCTACCTTGACCTACTGCTTAATGGTCTTCATTGAATAACAGCCAAGTAAAAGGGTACAAGTGCTGGCGTGGCTCAGGGCCCGAATAAACACCGAGCGATGTGGTTTCATAGTTAGCACCATAACGGACTTTTATCATACATCACCGTGATTCTCATCAGTTAAGCTGACACTTTTAAAGCAGACATCATAACAGTAATCACACTCGGGGAGGATAGTTTTACAGCCCTGCAGGGAGAGGCACATCATTCACCGCTGCCTTTGTCTCATGAACTAAGATGGAGGTGCAAACCTGAGAGTGATGCTAACCTCGGCATTCGAGTCAGAGAAACCAAAAGGACCATAATCAGTCTGCCAAATGTTGCCGTTATATACGAGTTAAAACTCACAGTGGCGTTGATGGTTCTCATCTAAATACATTCAGGTCTCTATGAGCTACTGACAATTTCGACACTATACTCTCTGTATCCCTCAGCCAGTCACTCGTCGTTGCGAGTCATTAAGTCGCCAAACAAGGGAACACGCACGACGGAGCCCCACCCCTCCTTCTCCCTGCTGAACCATGGGATACAAACGACGGAGACCCACCCCACATTTTCATTGCCGAACCATGGGATATGCACAATGAAGCCACACCCCCCTTTTTCTGAAAAAATACCTTCGGAGACGTGCTTACCATTGTTCTTAGTCACGGAAGCAAAAGTATAGAATCTGCTCAACTAACTACATGAATACATCCAGAGTTACGGCGGGAGGCAGAAATGGGACCGGCGGCGTTTTACTGGGGAGGGGCGCAATTATGCGAAGTATGACTCGCAACGACGAGTGACTGGCTGAGGGATACAGAGAGTCAGCTAGTTAGTAAGAAAACTTCTCAGTCTGGAATTTTTTTTTTCAGTCATAATAGGGGGGGAAAAAAGCACCTTTTTAAGAAAGATAAATGTTTATTATTATTATTTATTCAGAAGATATCAGTTTACAGATCCTAAAACTATAGTTTCAACTAAACCAGCCTTCATATATCTAAATTAGCCTCTCCTTCTGGCAGGGACTGCTGTGAGTCTGATCCCAGGAAAGTCCGAAAGGGATTTTATTACGGGGCAATATACGTTTACATTTAATGAAACCATATGGTGCATTAGAAGAAGCGGGTTCTCCTTGCAGTGGAGTAAACGAGATACCTGGAGAACTGCAAATGAACTAGGGGTTGAGAACCTCAGAGTGATAATGTGATGCATGAAGGTCATCAGATCCACCTCTGTTTACTCAAAATAATATGGATTTATGAGCATCATTTAAATCAGCGCTTTTCAATACAGTAATCCCAAACACCTCATCCAGCGTTTACCTTCAGGGGCCTGCAAGTGCATAAGAATGCCTTCAAGTGTAAATCTGCCACTCACAGCCGTACCTCCAGTGAATACGACCCCAAAGTTAAATCAGAGTCCCCCATGGGACGTTGGAGTCGCTGCAGAGAAATGCCTCTCTAATCCACCGCATGTCAAGTACATTTACATCACACATATGTTGCTGCCTCCCTCTCTCCAGCTCTCCGTGTGCCCCTAATGACTGGGCTGTCCCCGCAAAGTTTATTAATCACCACTCGCTCGATAAGAGAGGCTTAATCGGGGGCACCACTTAATAACCGCCCCCATACTAATAAATACCATCTGGTTCTGGTATTTATAGAACGATATAAAATTTCATTGTATCTGACACCCAGCTGCCGAAAGCCACGCTGGCCGCCGTCCCGCGCTCACTTGGAAGCAGTCACTCTTACCTTGTACACAGCACATTCTCCACAGCAACTGAAATAACTCGCTTTTTCTTTTTGAATGAATGCACAATGGCAATGCTCCACCACTTGGCTCCAATTGGAAAGGTCTGGGAGTAATCTGTGTAAAACAATTGTTGTTAGAAACTCATTTCGCCGGGTTTTCAAAGTCACCATAATTGGGGTGATGGCTTACATAATGAGGGGCCAGAGCCGAAGAATACTTATAGAAATGTTGCATGAATTAAGTTTATAACTCGTTCGCAGATGCATTATGGGCTCTAAAATGGAGACTGCGTCATGGTGAGTGCGAGGTCAGGGAGCAAAGCGCCGCTGAATTAAACGCACTCGGAGATGTCCTTGAAATGTCATTGTTAAAAAGCCACCCTGCCTCCCACATACAGGAGATGTATGTGTGTATGTAGTAGGTGTAGAACTTCCTAACAACCCATAAAACATTCTACTCTAAGCAGAAGAATCTGTGGCTTATACTACAACTCAACTATTATTGGAGTTTTTTTTTATAGAAATTAAAGGGGTGCAAAGGTCCAATGTCCTGTCACGGAGGACCAGCGGTCCAGTCTAAAGGGGGGGAGGTGGGTGGGCACGATGACCCGTCGGGTTAGTGAGAGGCCTGAGCATGCTGTATCTCTGTCCTGCCCTTTGGAAAACTCCGGGGAACACATTTAACAGATTCTGCAGTTTCCTGCCAACCCGGTTTCTGAAAAGAGTTGGTCGGTACAGTATGTCTAATAGATCAGGCAGCTGACAGTTTAATAAAGGCAGTGTATGAAGGCAGTTTTGGAAATTTAACTGCAATAATTTATTCATTATCTTCCACTTAATCCTCTACGAGGGTCATGGGGGGCTTCCCCATGGCCATCCAGAGGGGAACGTCTCGGGCGCTGGACACCCAGGACAGGGTGCCAATCATTCTCTGGGCACACACACACATAAACACACGCTATACAGGTCAATTTAGAGCATTTAATTTACCCGGAGAACCTGGAGGAAACCGGAGAACATGGAAACTCAGATCAGAGTGAGAGGAGAACATGCTAATCACTAAGCCACCTTGCCTCCCTGAACTTATATAGTTGCTATAATTTTTTTAATTGTTGAATACGGCAACCTCATCACTAAACAATCTGCACATGGCAGTTCTACACTGTTGAATGCCGAGCGGCCGCTCAAGAACGATGAGTCCCAAACTGAGCCTTGGTCCTCACTCCCGCCATCACCATCGCTTCAGCTTGCTCTTTGAGGGTCCAGACTCACCATGAAGCTGCTTTGTGATGCATACTGGAGTAAAACGCGCAATACTGTAAACCAAATTCTGCCCTGGAAGTGAACGCAGCTCCTTCTTTCGTATTCTGATACGACTCTATCTGAACGTGATAAGCTACTGGGTTCAAAACGTGGTCACACTTCTGGTCCCATGTATGAACTAGTCTGTGCTTGTTTGTATAAGTGACTAAAAGGGGTGGAAAGAGAAACAAGAAGCGCAATAAATGAAAAAAGAAGAAGAAGAAGAAAGACGGGATAGCAGCCTGTTTGTATTGGACCTGTAGGCTGAATACTTGGTCCACATGTGTGCCGAGTTTGGAACTAGTAGGCCAAATGAAAGACACATTGTACCCCAGAAGTGCAGCGTCTGCACTTGTGCCCGTGGAAACGGACCAGCCCGCCTGGAGAAACACGACCTGGGGCGACAAAAAAGCAGGGGGGAAAAAACCCAAATGGAATTCGGGGCCATTAGCCAGGTAGACATGCCAAGTCTGGTGCTGTACGTTTCGGGCCAAATTGTTTGGTTTGAAACCAATTTTATACAAAATTAATGTAAAGGTTAGAGTTTTATTATTTAACAAGTCAGAAAAATATAAATATTATATAATAATATATATGACTTGTCTGCAGCATGATCAATTAAATCCTGGCAAAGACTGATCACTGCTGCGTCCCAGGTGCTGTAATGACTCCGAGCTGGCAGAGGGAGGCGATGGCGAGCTGTGAAACTCATCCAGTCTAAAGTGGATTTCCAGCAGCCACAGCTCCAGTGTCTGCACTTTTTTTCCCTCTCATCTTCTGCAGAGCTCTGCACATTTTTGCGAACATGAAAACAATGTGCAGCTACACTTGCTCTCACCGCTCCGTCCTTACACATTTTTGTACGTCTGCCAGCGAAAGCTCACAGCGACTTTTACTTTCTGCCTCTGGATATCTGTGGCCTGCACCAAATGGACTTTCTGACATCTTACATTCTCAAAATAAAATGGTTTATAGTCACTAAGCATTTCCCTTACAAATTTCCTTGTTGGTTCTCCTTGTGTTTTCCAGATTTCCACGTTTGGGAAGGTTTATTGCACCAGAACGGCTGAATGGGGCTGTGCATGAGTGTTTTCCAGCCACATCATTTATACAGTCTTGAGAATGTTTGTAAAAGTAATGGAAACATTAAAACGCTTTAAAATTACACTTAAAGTTATGCTTGGCTGAAGAACATCTGCTGCCAGGAGTATAAAAAATGTTGAGTGGACGCGCCAAGATTTTAGCACATGTAGATGCAGTGTCAACATTTTTGACACTGGTGGCGTGACACCTCATGGCATGTTAAATTAGAGTGTGACAGTAAATGAAGTCAGGTGGATTGCTTATATTGGCATGTCGATGACCACGGTCCACATGACCCCATGTCTTACACGCGGATTGGTGAACACGTGCATGGACATGTCTTATCCCGGGACACAATAAGAATCAGAGGCAGGATTTAGGAACAGGGTTTCCACCTGTATGCTGGATGGAGTAAATCCCGTTCGTCTCTCAGCTACGTACTCGTCTTTCAACGTTCTGCAGCTCAACTTTCTTAGAATACCTGCACATAGACCGGAACGGACCTGTGCCATTTACACTTCCCACACCCATAAGGCTGCATGGTCTTTAGTTTTAGGTTAAAAACCTTTAAAGATTTATAACACACTGCTAAGTTGCAAAAAAATATGGACCATCTTGGGATTAACTCAAATTAAATACATAAATAAGCATTTACATTAAGTGATCAAGTGATCTGGTACGACACTCAAATGGTTCCACGCCTATCAAACCGGCAGGACCTTTCAAATGTTTCTAACCCTCACCAAGTAGTTACTGGAGTTCCACAGGGCTCAGTACTCAGACCCCTCCTGTTTTCACTATACATGTCATTGCTGGGCACCTTTATTAAGGCACATGGTTTTTCTTACCGTTGCTATGCTGATGGCACTCGGCTTCATTTGGCTTTTTCTCCTGATGACCCCTCCATCACGAATCGAATAGCCGTCTGCTTCACCGACAAATCTGTTTGGATGAAAGCCCGTCATCTCAAATTAAATCTGGCAAAATATGAGTTACTTATGATCTCAACTAAACCCTCAATTCATCATGACCTGACCCTCCAAATTGACGGCTCCACAATCTCTCCAACTGACTCGGTCCATAATCTTGGTTTCTCAATTGGCGATCATCTCAAACTTTCATCATTCTGTAGAACATCAGAACAGGCTACTTAGCTGCAGGTCCAGGCCCTCATCCTATCCCGGCTCGTCAATTGTAATGCCTCTTACTCTGACCTACAGCACAATCTCTGGATCTGCCCCCTCTTACCTTCAGTCCATCTTTACTAAATGCACTCCGACTCGTTCACTGCGCTCTAGTGGTTAATGTCGCCTGGTGATTCCAACTTAGATTTTCACCTACTGACTTTTATGTCATTTGTAAGTCTGCTAAAAGACTAAATTTAAATGAGTTTAGCACACACTTGTATCCTAAAGAGAGAAAAACAAAAGTCAGTTTTTAAGGAGAAACCAGCTGCATCGTTGAACCTGATCATTATCCGATCTGGGTTCTTGTTTATTCTTGTTGTAGAGATGTTTTAATGATGGTTAAAAGATCCCAGATGCCGTTTTAATTTGTTTCCTTTGGTTCTGCTTTAAACAACGTTTCTGACAACTTTATCTTCAGGAGTGTGGATGTTTACTTTGCGGATTGTGAGGATTCTCACTGTATTGGAAGCCTCTGTGAGGTTAACAGTTCAAAAAGAGCTCCATCAGGTTAAAGGTGATCTGTAACTTGGCCGGCAGTAAAGGCTGGGTCACAGATGGCGTGACCTCTTTGTTAGCTTTGCTTTCTGTCAACACGCTTTGCTTTTTGTCAGGGGTGTGGTAGCTCAGTGGTTAGCAATCTAAGGGTTGTAGGTTCAAATCCCAGATACACTAAAGTTACCAATGTAACAGTCATTGCTCCAGCGTGCTGTATCAACCCTGTGTTCTGACCCCCCAAAAAATAAAAAATAATTGGGATATTTGTAAGACGCTTTGGATAAAGGCATCACCCTAAATGACCAAATGTAAGAAACGATCCGTGTGGACATCACGTCCATGGTCAGTTCAAAGCTCCATATCCTGACATCTCCATGATCAGCAAAACATGAGCTGATCGGCATGGGAGAATCATCCACAATCAATTTTTAGTAAAATTTTATGTTTAAAGTCTTTTAAATGATTTTTATTCTGTTGTTAGTAAAACTAAGTGAAAATGCGTTTAGGTGTCACAGTCTAAAACCCAAAAGCATTATGGATTTCTCTGAAAACCGAGTCTGTTTTTTTCTCTCTTTATCTTAAAGGTCATTCTTATGATTCATTATGATTCACAAAGCTTTCGGAGGTTCTGCGCTCTTTCATGTTGCTTAGCGTAGCATAGCATTCTTCAGACTGCAGTCTGTATCTGCATGTTCTTTAGAGCATGTGCTCGGTCCCAAGAGCTCCCACAAATCCCCAGTTGGAGCGCTTTTAAAGTGAAGGACGAACATTTAATGTGGGAACAAGCAGAACATTAAAGAAGTAAATAAATATGAATAAAAAAAAAGAAAAGTGTGCTGTTTAAAACTGTTTAACCGTCCAAATACTCAGGAGATGTTTCAGAGTTACAGATATGTGTGTGGTCCTGATCTACACTGAGTAGCTGGAGATAAAACGTTCTGTATCAAATTACATTAACAATACATTTTATTTACATTTGAAACTGAGTAACGCTCGAAATCACTTTTAAAAACATTATAAAACCAATCAAACTAGTTAAAAGTCTTTGCGTTTTTCTAAAACCGTCTTGTTTTAAAACTCTCAATTGTTTGTGGTGCCCTCAGATGTTTCCTTGCTCTCCTCGTGTCGGTGTAGGTTTTTTCCGGGTTCTCCGGTTTCCTCCCACAGCCTGAAAACATGGATTCCAGGTAAATTGTGAGTGAGTGTGTGCCCAGCAATAGATTGGCACCCTGTCCTGGGTGTATCTGCCCAGCGCCTGAGATGTTCTCCACTGGATGGGCATGGAGAACCCCACCGCGAACCGATTAGAGGAATAAGCGGAAGGTAATGGATGAATGGAAAATGGAGAGATCTTGATGAGGTTAAATAATGCTTGCTCAAATTCCCACAATGACATCTTATGTTGGACTTGGGATTTGACCCACCACCCATCACCGTAAGAACCCAACACCCCAACCTCTAAGCTGCCACTTCTCTCTTAAGTTAACTGTCTCCCGCTTCACATCTCCACCCCTCCATGATCTTCCCCTTGCTGTTTCACAGCCAAAGGAAAAAATGGGCCGTTTCGGTCACGCCGGTTACAATACAGCGTCCCTGTAGAACGTCCCTAATCTGTGTCACTCCTCGGCCCTGAAACAACACAGACAAACCCGCGAGCTGCCGCGGGCCTGGCAGAGCGGGAACATTTCCAGCCTCTTAGAGGCCACATAGTGAGGCTGGCTATCTTTCATGGCTTATCGTTCCAACACTGAGCGCACCACACCCTTATCCCCAAATATTTTCATTCGCCGCTCAAAAGCAAGGAGAGCTGTAATCATCAAGGCCTAATCTTTTAGGGCTGCTCCATCATCGTGGGAGAGATGGAGCGATTGTTTAATGCTCCTAATAAAAAGTTTTGGTTCCTGTAATCATGTGCTTTTTTTTTTTATAAAGTCAGCTGAAAAAATGACACCCTGGAAACAAAAACCCAAATAAAGGTCCTGTATAAATCTAGCAGACTGAAGTCTGTATAAATGCTCTCCCAGATCTGTGCTGAAGTGCTCGAAATAAGTTTTTTTGGTTCTGTAGATCATTGTTAAAAATGCTCCCTTCATCCAGACACCTAACCCACATACGCACGAAACACAACTGAGACCACAACACTCTCGGGTTTGAAAATAGACTTAAATGTGCTCATGTTTAGATCACATGGTGGACAGAAGATTTATGGAACACTTGTTACCCACTAAATGCAAATGACAAGCAGCTGACACGTATCATTATTTTTATTCATTTATTTTTTTTTCTGTTGTTGCTCATCTTCATTCATCCATTATCTTCTGCTTATTCCTTTATGAGGGTCTTGATGGGGTTCCCCATGTCCATCCAGGGGAGAACGTCTCGGGGCGCCAATCCATTACTGTTGTTGCTTGTTTGTGTTTTTAATTGATTTTACTTCATATGTTCAATGTCACTGAGAGCATTATAAGGCACCTATAAATAAAATGTATTTTTATTATTATTATTATCCATCCATCCATTATCTTCCACTTATTCCTGTAAAAGGGTCACGGTGGGGTTCTCCATGCCCTTCCAGGGGAGAACATCTTGGGTGTCGGGCAGATACACCCAGGACAGGGTGCCAATCCATCGCTGGGTACACACTCACTCGCACAAAAACACACTATACGGGGCAATTTAGAGCATTCAATTTACCTGGAATCCATGTTTTTTAGAATGTGGG
>JAOUQT010000029.1:1979995-1998669 GCA_025769995.1 Xyliphius kryptos
ACTCTGTAAAGCTGCTTTGTGACGACACACTGTTGTAAAAAGCGCTATATAAATAAATAATTACTTACTTACTTACATACTTACTTCATTGGACATGAGATTTGAACCAACAACCTTCGGATTGATGGCCCAACCACCGAGCTACCACTCCCAATAAACACTCCCACTATAACAATCAAAGGGTTACTATATAATCGAATGGAGAGAGCCACCTCTGTGAGGAACATCCGGTCTCGGTTCAGAACCGCATGTCATTCCCATTGTTGGATCTCGAAACAAGAAAATGAAAGATAACTACCTCTGTTTTGTTGCCTTTCGGCTGAAAAATGAACTTCTCTCCAATTTCTTATAACAAATGAAATGAAGAACCAGTCCAACCAGCCACACGGACAATGTTGCAACCACCAGAACCCAGAAATATCCTAAAGTTTGATGGGTGAATTCAACGCCACTTCACATGAGTTTTAAATAGATTGCGCGTTATGTCCTCACCAGCCAGCTAACTTCTTTGAAGATGGAAAACGAAAGGGGTTCGATTGCAAATGCGGCTCTCGAGTGTTTTCATTTAGACATGAGGAATTTATTAAAGCCTAAGGTCACAAATATATGAATGACTTCAGTGTGCCTTTTCTGGTGCAGACGTCACGACGAGCCGCCGAGCAGACATGGAAGTTAACGAGCGAATTAAATGAACAATTCTCCCCCTCAGGTCCTTCTCCTTTAATGTGTCCCCCTGTACACTTCAGAGACGGAGGCTGGGAGCTGCATTGTGGTCCTTTACTGCTGCAGCTCCATGAAGGGCTGTTCGGAGTTTAGCATGTACACTGTAGGACACACCTCTTAAATATTCAGTTTGTGTGTTTTATTTCAATTTAATTTCAAGTGGTGGTGCATTGTACTACAATACTGTTGGATTGTGTACGATTGTGTACGATTGTGTTAGTGTATTGTGTACTACAATACACTTACTTTCATGCATTTAACACATGGTTGTGCAATGGTTACAGCTTTTACCTCACAAAAACAACTTTTTGGGTTGGATACACACATTTTCACCCAATGTTGCACTTCATTGCTGTAGCCATTAAACCCACACTGCACCTTTATTTAACTTTATATGCATACTGTATAATAAATCTTAACTGCATGGAGAAACACCATCAATCTGCAACCAAATTTCTTGTGCAATATTCATCCATCCATTATCTTCTGCTTATTTCTCTATTAGGGTCATGGTTGGGTTCCCCATGCCCATCAGGGGAGAACGTCTCGGGTGCTGGGCAGATACACCCATCGCTGGGTACACACTCAGACATCCACACACTCTACAGAGCAATTTAGAGCATTCAATTTACCTGGAATCCATGTTTTTTGGACTGTGGGAGGAAACCGGAGAACCCAGAAAAAACCCACGCGGACACGGGGAGGACATGGAAACTTGTCACATAAATCTGATTCTGATACGAAAAGTTGGCATGTTCTCCCTATGTCTGCCTGATTTTTCTATGGGAGCTATTGTTTTTAAAAGGTTTTATGGGCTTGTGATGGGTTTCATTGGTGTTGCCCTCCCCCGAATTTGTATTATTGAAATATTAAGATGATATTTTCTTGTATTTTGCTCATTAGGTCATTCTGTGGCTTAAATATGAAATTTGGTTGTTATTATACTGTATACCCGAGGTGTGTGTGGGTGCCGTGAACAAGAACAGTCAGTCTGTCAACAGTTATAGTTAACGCTTGTTAAAGAAAGAAGGTTTCAAAGGATTAAATGAGTGGCATCAATATTATGTGATTAAAAGATAAATGCTTTGCTTCTATTTGCTTCAAAAAGCCATATTTTCCATGATGCTCGTTGGAGGCGGGTAGACATTCTGACACCTGAGCCCTGTGTCTGCACCAGTTTAACTTACAATCAATTTTTAACAACTATAGCTTTGATATTATTTAAATTAACATCTTAGAAAGAAAAAAATAATATATATTTTTTTTTAAATATAACTAGAGCCTGATGATACACGTTGCACATTTTACCTTTTTTCTGACCGTGTTTTGAAATGACTACACCGATGGCTGATTTCCTGCTGGTCTTTAGGGAGCATTTGCAGCTAGACTTCCACTTGTTTTGCTGGTGTAATCATGAATTAGTTTCACAGGATACATGATGATAACCCTCTGATAACACTACGCTTCTGTATCTCCACAAATACAACCTGTACTCTGCTGATTTCAGAGTGTGGATGAACATCTTAGATAATATTTAGATAGACCTGATGTGAACCTGCTGATCCAAAGCATCACATGACCAAAAAACTACAAACTTATTATTTTTCTGTATTTTTTTCATTTTATTGACAACCTTTATTTTTTAAGACTAGTTTTTAAATAATGCAAGCATATAGACAAAACTTTTTTCTGCATTTTGTGGCATTGCGGAGCTCTTTCTGTGTTGTTTGCATGTTCTCCCCATGTCTGCATGAGTTTCCTATTGAATTCAAGGTGTTTTCCCATTTTCATATAATAAGCACTGATTTCTAGCCACTGAGCACTTTAATACGTCATTAATAGGTCACTTAATAAGTCATTTTGTCCACCTTAATTAAAATACTGGGTGATAAATTGCTGTAGGAATCACAACGACCTTAAATAGATATATAATTAACAATATAACAAGGGCAGAATTTTATTGGCTAAACTTGGGAGAGTTGTAAAAAAGTCTAATCATATATAACTGATCATTTCAGACAGTAAACTTTTTTATTCTGCTGTGATGCTGACAATGATACCCGAAAAACTACACACGTTAACCTGACAGGAAAATACTGTGTGCCCTGGAATACATTGTTTGTTTCTGTTGCTTAATATACATCTCTACATAGCTGAAATAATGCATTGTGGGTAGAAAATGACATTGTTGGCACATTTCAAACATGGTTTATAATAAACTCAACCACAGAATCTGCAAAGCTACTGCACACGTAAGCAAAATCCTACCTGTGTGCGCTTGCAAGTGCATCTGTCGGCCTAAGTGTGGGTGTGTGTATGCCGGTTTATGCAAAGAACCACACACAACCACAGTGTACATTTTTTTTCACATAGATTTTATAATATAAACAATTTGAAGTACAATTACAAATAGAAGCTACGGTTTATAAAACTCTCCAGCAGAACGTAATGATGGGCCAGCATCAGCCTTTCTTTATATCACTGCATAAGTACACAGGTCTTTATTTAAAAAGAAAAAAAAATCACCGTTTTGTTCCGTTTTTTTTTGTTTGTTTTTTTTTAAAAAAGAAGGAAAAGAAAAACACAATCGCTACATTTGGTCCTGCTTTACCTCACGGTTTCCAAGAAAGCACCAGCTGTCTGCATCTCATATTTTAAAGTTTATAAAATATAAATTATTGAAAAATATTTAAATGTTTGTGAACTAAATACATTAAAACTTTTATTTAAAAAAAAAAATACAGAAACACTGTCAATTGTACAAAACATAAAACAAACAGTTCCTCATTAATGGCATTGTGACATCACAATCGTTATGCAGAACGGGATGAATAGCGCCAGCCTTTATGTTTCTATTCATTCAAAAGACTTTTAAATAACGTACGAGGCTTTTTTTAGTAATTCGGTCGGAAATGTTTCAAATACGCCGATGTTCTCTGTATGCGAACCGACGCCATGTTTCTCCGGTGAACCATCGTTTGTAGGTTCTCTGTATTCGTGGAGGATTTTTCGAACCTCCCAGACTTTAATGCAAATCATCTGATGAAGCTGAACGTACATTACTCAGCCACCGAATCCAAACTAAACGCCTTATCTCGTCCTGCGGTGTACAAATGCACCCAAACCCGGACCTCACACGCACTCAGATGTTATTACTGCTTCAACGGTGGCTTATTTGTTCATCTTGGGTTTTAAGTAAAGCATTTTGAAACACAGCTTCTACAAATAGGCAATTCCAAATCTAAGCCTAGCATAGCGGCTTGCGTTCCCTCGCTGTAAACAATAACATTTTCTTAGATGATGCATCTTGACTTTGGCTTTTATCACCAGGCTGTAAGTTTTGGGTTTGTCCTACAGATCAACTCAAAGGAAAGCTGCAAATGTCTACTGCTGTATGAATAACACTGTAAATTCAGAGAAGACAAACAACCATCAAAAATAAAAGCCGCGGGCCGTCTCAAACGGTGTTAGCACAGTTGTTATTGGTTAGCGCTCTTGGTCTCTGCTAATGCTTACAGAATATAAATCCTCAGGACATTTGTTTTTGTTTTTTGGGGGGGGTTTTTTTGCCTAAAAATGGTTCTCTTTTATCCCATAAACCCCATGAAGTCTGTTCGGTTCGTATCTCATTGCTCCTCTGCCTGAGCAGGAGGAATTTCACCTTCCAAACTTCCTCTTTTCTGTCTTTTTGGCCATGTCGATGCCACAGTGTGATCCCTCACCCTGTGACATCACTCTTTAACCAAAACCACAGTAACACTGTTTACACCATCGAGCACACACTTCTAAATCCAGCCAACTCTGCGCTACAAACTACCAAAAGCACAAAACTGAGTAAATTAGCTTTAAGGAGTGACAGATTTCAAAACAGAAAAGATTAGGAAGTTACATTTTGACCAAAATTGTAGTTTCCGCATTTAGCTGTTGCACAGAACTAACGATCCGAGGTTTTCACGCCTACCGTTCGATTCACTCATGTAGAACAATAAGGCACTGTAACTGGACCATGTGACATCTTAATCAGGGTGTTTACCATGAAATGGTGCTTTTTCCTTTCTGTTCACCATCACATTCCTACATCCTTATCCTTCTGTGTTCTTCCACACGCCTGAAAACACACTCATCATAAGACTAGTCCAGTCCTACATACAGGTCACTTACAATATCAGTTAAACAGTTTCAGTTGTGCGGCGTTTTCATCTCGCGACATACGGCGAGACGACATACAATATAATTTGTGCTGTTCTTGAAGCCACAAAAAAACTCGTACAAAGGTGTTAATTGTTAAATAATTCTAATACATAATTCTAAGGCAAGAGACTGAGGTGGACTGGGTTCGACAGCTGCCCATGTTGTGCTCAGACATGAGCGAAACACTACTCATAGGGCGAGAGCGGGAGTGCATTCACAGCATGTCGCACCGAGCAGGAAAACGGCTACTTTCGGTTGTGTCTGTCACCCGTTTTCAGTTTGACTGCGAGACGCGCCTTTCAAACTGAACTGCGCGAGTTAAACAGCAGCACATTAGCATCACATGCATTCAGCTGTTGAAGTGCAAGGAGACACTGACTATAATCTTGGGGTGTGGAGAGGGAAAGGTGGGGAGAGGGAGGTGTTGGAGAGATGTCATTAGCAACCCTTCATCTGCATACACGAGGCACAAATTCCAAAAAAAAAGTCAAACAAAACATAATACTGGCGCAGAATAAAATAAAAAAATAGAATACTTTAATCATTTTCGTGTGTCGTCCATCTACGGACTCTGTCCGTGCCGGGGCAGAAGAACAGTAACAGTAAGTTTAAAGTAAAATATCTCTGTGATGTCCCATTGCTCTGTAAATTTAACAACATATAACAAAACTGGAGTTTTCCATCCACACACTGTCCACTTTACAAGCAAGTCCTTCATTCCTTCCTTGTCCCACTCAACGTAAGCTGTCCGTTGGTGGTGCTGCTGGGTCAAAACGGCAGTGCTCCGTATTGGCGCCGCGTGGATGCTACAGACTATGTACTTTGGTTTGGAACAGTGCCTTTTTGCGATAGCTGCAGTCATGAGCGCAAAACAAAATTGGCCATGACAAGGTATTAAAACAGGACTTGACCGGAACCCAAATGGACACCGACTGTTGTCAGGGCTAAAGAGATCGATCTCTTGGCCCCAGTTCATTCAGTCGCTTTTCACTCGTCCGTGTCGGGTTTGACGTCCAGCATGGCGTGAAGCTCTTCGGGCGTGTAGCCCAGGAGGCTCTTTAAGTCGCAGACGAAGCGGTAGACGTAGCGCTTGCCTGACGTCTTGTGGATGATGTTCTTGTCGTAGTAGTATCGAAGGCCACGGCTTAGCTTTTCGTAGTTCATCTTGGGCTTGTTCTTCCTTTTGCCCCACCTTCGTGCCACCTGCATGAACAAAACCCTGATTTTAGACATTTTTGGGTACAGGAAGGAGGTGGAACTGAATTTTTACTCCATTAAAAAAAAAAAATAACTGAATTATGCTCATCTTTAGAATATATTTGATAGATTGTTTGGCTACATCCATTAAGCCTCGTAATTCTTTCTCACGCCTTTCCCGATCACTGTTTGAAGCCCTGATCAAACAGACGCTTCATTGTGATTATGGATGGTTTTCTTGTTTTCCAGTTTGACCCTGTGTTACCCCCCATGTGGATAGTGGAGGGTTATGGCCTTGTAACCTCTCACCTCATCAGGGTCGGAAAGTTTGAACTCCCAGCCGTCTCCTGTCCAGCTGATGAACGACTGGCATGATTTGTCTGTCAAGAGCTCCAGCAAAAACTGCCAAAGCTGAATGGGTCCACTACCTAAAAACACAAAAGCACCTCGGTATGTTAATGGACACGCAATGTTTGTAGAAATCTTTAAAAGACCAAACCTGTAGAAATTAAACAACTTGGTGGTGCTGGATTTCAAAAGGTTGTGTTTTATATCTGGATTTCTCCAGCTTTATTAATATTCATCTAAACACAACCTAATAAGAGACACAAACTTAAAAAAAAACAATAAAAAAAACAGCCAAACGAAAGATTAATTTGGTTTTAGACTGCTTTCAAAAGAAATGATATCACAATATCTACTGGCCTAGTGACACATTGGAGCATTATTGTTTCTTGATAGGTGTCCAAACACCCTTCTGTGTTAAGTTTGTATGTTCTCTGCATGTCTGCGTGAGCTCAATTGGAGCTGTATTTTTCATTTCCTCGAAATGTGTTTAGAAATACTGGTCATGAGGAATTGGGTAAATAAGTATCCCAATTTCCCCAAATCCTAAGTGCATCAAACATCGTCTCATCGGTGGATATCCCGTCTCCTGTGGAAATGCTAATTTCCAGTGGAGAACTGCACCATCGAGAATGAAATAATGAGACTAACACAAAGCCTTCAGTCTTTACAGTCACTCTACGCATTTTTTTCCCCTCACGATGAGAATTCCATTCCCCTGACATCACCACGAGCTCTGCCCCGAAGCGAGGAATCCGAAAAAAATAAGTGCACCAGTGTGTAGGCAAGTTACTGTACAACGACAGTGTGAGAGCCGATACATAGCCGGAGAGTGAGTGGGTGTGAGAACGCTTAGCCATCGACGACCCTCTGAAATCAAGACTTGGCCGCTCCAGCCGTCTCAGTGACTTCTGCCATTATCCCCACGGAGGCGTAACATAAAGCCGTCTTACTATATATAGACGTCAAGCGTTTGCATTGTGATTCTTCTTTAAGGACAGCTTGGTGAAATCCAGCACTGTGATCTCGTTAAGCGACTGGGCCGTGCTGCTTGTTGGAGGATGCTCGCTGAGCTGGAGGCCCACGTCTGCACAAGGCTCGAAGCGTCTTCTGCTCGCGCTCAGCCTGTGGTTTCTGAAGTAGATGAACCATTTCACATCATGCCTGCTTCAAAGTCAACAAGCATCAACTGAGGAGAATGATGCTCTACAGGAAGAATGAGGATGAATACTTGGTGGACTGTTACGCAAAGAATCCTATTGAATTGCATTAGCTCCATATAAAAAAAAATTAATTCTTAAAAAAGTTGATTTATTTTTGTAATTCCAAGTTCATACTTTTCAGTTGGCCCACATTTCGAAAAGTTTGTATTGGTCTTAAGTATTATTCTAATTTTCCCAGATACTGAATTTGGGATTTGCATTAGTGGTCATCTAAATAAAAAGAAATAAACATTTGTGTGGAGTTTGTATGTTCTCCCATGTCTGCATGAGTTTAACTGGAGCTGAATTGACATGGGTCATGAATTGGGTAAATAAGTATCCCAATGTGTCCATGTGCTTCGACTACGAGCAAGATAAGCGTAGGAATGGCTGGAGAGGACGTAGGTCACTCCACTGGTGTACGAATCGTGAAATAACTTGTCACCACTTCACAGAAACATAAGGAGCAGTAAGTGGATATAACTTTTTTGGTGACACAGTGATCTTGTTTCTCACCTAATCCAATACGGTGGGGTTTCCCATGCCCATCCAAGGGAGAACTTTTCGGGCGCTGGGCAGATACACCCAGGACAGGGCGCCAATGTATCACTGGGCACACACTCACTAACACGGCCACACACACAAACACTATTTGGGTAATTTAGAGCATTTAGTTAACCTTGAAACCATGTTTTTGGACTGTGGAAGGAAACCTGACAACCTGGAGGAAACCCACGCGAACATGGGGAGGACATGAAACTCCACCCAAATCGGGATTCGAATCCCCAGTGCTGAGAGGCGAACATGCTAACTACTAAGCCACCTCTACTGTAGAGATGCAAATGTCCAGTGGAGAACTGCACCATTTAATATACAAGTTTCACTTCCTTGAATAAAATGAGTGAAATAAATCTTTTTTTTTATGACATGCTAATTTTATGACCAGCTCCTGTATATAGACAGGATTATTTACCTGAAGTACCGCCGAAAATAAAACCTGTTTAATTAAAGCTCGAGAAAGACAAGAGGGGGTGTGGAAAGTATGATAAGCAGTCTTGCTTTTTTTTCAATAGGAGAAATAACTACACATTTCTTTTGACCAAGGGGTTGTGTTTTCTATATTCTTAGTGCTGTCGCAGTGCAGTGCAAACTGCAAAAACATTTCAACACTTAATGCATTCTCATGCATTAAAACAATCCATATTCGGCTGGAGCTTCAGTAAATGCTCCAAGAGATTAAGTTAAGTGCACATGGGCCGCTATCATCATGCGTTGCCAAGACGACCTGCAAAACGGGTTGAGATGCAGGCTGCAGATAAGCCGGAGCATATGAAAAAGGGCCTTCCCCAAAATGTTCTCACAAAGTTGGGGCAAAAGGACCTAATAAAACACCTGAATTTAATTATTAAGATATTGTAATGTAATAATGAATTTAATTCTACATTTAAAGATGTAGAGCTACAGCTCATGCCTCATATCTCGCCGCTTTCTCATCTTTCTCAAAGTTACAGTTTTGGTGTTGAGTGAAGTGTTTCCTCACTGACTCAGATTGTGTAACTAGAAGCATTGGATTATCGCCATATACTTCTATTTCTTGTAGTTATCTGATGGCTTTGCTCACGCAAACTCTATCTGATGTAAGCGCTTATCAACACACTAAGTATCTTATTTTGGATCAGATTAAAAAAAAAAACTGCTGCAAATCAATCACAGATCGGATAATTTGTTAAAACATCTGTTTCAAACTGTTTGGACTGTTTGGTAGGTTCTCTTGAAATGAGAAGGTTGACGTTTCAAAAATGTTGAACTTTAAACTACAATAATTTGATGTGGTTTCCGGATAAGCCGCGTTGCCATATTACCGAAAGAAATCTGTAGTTGGACTGATGTAAGCATTTTCTGAATTATCTTTTCAGATGTTTGCATGCGGCAGATGAACGCGAGTGTGCAGAGGCTCTTGCACGCTGTGTTCTGAGGCCTATCGATAAGAACTTCACGTCGAGTTGTGCCGCGTTTGTGCTGTGGTGTGCTGGTCATGGTTTTTTTGTTTTTTGACACATTCGTACCCGTGTTTGTGATTTTTAACGTGAATCGAGCAAACCTCAAAGGCTGAGCAAAGACTGCTTTGATCATGGCTTCAACTTATCAGCCTCCACATCTCCACACATACCAGGACCGAACCCACCCAGCATGCACTGCAGCTTCAACTGCTCCAAACAGCCATTTTAGTTTGTTACTAAAAGAATCATTAAGCGAGTCTATGGGTCTAACTGCGTTTCACATTCTCTGAGTTTTAAGGCGCTCTTTGTTCTTGGAATGAAGACCTGCACCAAGGATCAAGCTCCACCAGCAACCCAGATCTCCAGACTTAGGACTGAAGGATGTTGAGTTAGTATCCTGTTCTGGGTTTGAATGCATGAAGTTTACAGGTACAGAGTAAAGTATACCTGCATTCCTGCTCCTGTTTATTTCAGAAATAAAATAATTAAGGAGCAAAACAGGGTGGATCTGAATGGTAAAGCAGGTTTTGTGTTTGTCACTGAATTCAGTGAATAGTGAATTTTGGCTGGTTTAAATTAGAATGTCATAAAATCTATTTACATGACATAAATCACATTTATATCACATTAAAACTAGTTCAAAAACAACATTTCCACAGGATTCTGTTGGGTATCAGAAGAAACTTGTGTAGATTCTTTTTTAAAAAGCTCATTTTGTTTCATTCAGATGAAATAAAGATGAAATTTCTCAGCTCTTGGTATGGATACGGTTACAGTTAATACTTAATGAAGACTAATTTTTTGTATTTGGCGTTGTTTTTTTTTTATAGAACCATCTAATTTTTTGTATTTGTCGTTGTTTTTTTTTATAGAACTATTTTGCACCAAGTAAGACTCAAATAAAATGTTTTGTTTCTTTTTACATCTACGGTGTTCCAATTTTAAGCACCCATGTCTATCTTGGTGTGCATTCGTGACGCAGCTTTAGAAATGCTCCAAGAGATGAAGCGATAAAACGACTCTCAGTTTAAGTGCACATGGGCCGCAATCATCGTGCGTTGCCAAGACGACCTGGGAAGAAGGTTGAGATGCAGGCCACAGATAAGCCGTATGAAAAATCCAGAGACGCAGAAGAGAGGGGGAGAGAGCGTAAGATGCGTTTGGGTGAAAATTGTTTTGGGCAAATGGCACACTAAATATATCAGGAGCAGTGAGACATAGATTTAGCGTGTGCAACCTTTTTGAGAGAAAAAAAAGGCTCTGTGGTTAAAAAAAAACTGGTGCAAGGTGCTGCTTTGCTGAATCCAAAGATGGCCTACTAAGCGTAAGTGTGCTCTTTTTACAGAGATCAAGGTTTTTTTGGTTGTTGTTTTTCATTCCCACTTCTCCTCATGTACTCTTTCAATTTAACAAAACGTGTGTCGATCCCGAGTCGCATTGAAAGACCCTGTAAACAAACTGACGGGTTTATCCAACAGAATAAACGGCCTTTCAAAGGGGCCCACATTATGTATATTAATTAAACACCATGATACGATGCATTCTCTCAACCCTAAATAACAAAACCACACTACATGCCCTTGAATCTTAAAGCTTCTTAAAGGCCAAAAAGTACTTCAGACATCTTTAAATCCCTGTTTTTTAAGAACTCAGAACCCATGTGTTAACTTTGAGAGCCTTTTTCTGAATGGCATATTCTCTGACTAATCCCTTTAGATTCCTGTGATTCAGAACTTGAGAACTTGATTAAACGTATTCTTCTGTTTAAGACGCTGACTAACAGCAGAGTCAGTGGGCGTGATGAAAGAGAAACTGACCCGTGTAGCCGGCGAGGGCAGCTGCGGGGATGACTGGCTTGTCCTTACTGAGGTCAGAACGCTCACGGACATAGTCTTTAAACGTGCCTTTGGTCTTGTGGCCGGGCATGGTGGCGGGGTAGTCCTCCGAATCGAAGCTGTCGAAGGAGGGAACACGCTGCAGGCTGTTGAATGATGACTGGCTGCTCCATGATTGCGTCAGACGATCACAGCTCTCGAAACTCTCTGTGCTTTCAAACGAATCCTGGCCTCCCAGTTTACCTAGAGACACAGAAAAGGGAAAAAAAACGGCTTTAAATATCATTAAGACTACAGCCAGGCAGTCGTGCATGAATGTCTTTTTCAAGACACCTGAAAAAGCAGAACTGGTTGCAAAAGATGTTGTGAATGTAACCTTGATGTTGAGCAGCGGTGATGCTTGGATGATTACTGAACAAAGAAACTTATGAAAATATGAACTAAATATAAATTAACAACATCTTTACAAAAGTATTTGCATTCTGTGTCTTTTCCCATGTGTCATTGTGACGTTTCGATGTTCAAAGCCATCTCACAACGTTGCCGGATGACTAACTATGGAAACCTGATATAACGTTTCTACCATCCTTCATACTGTCACTATACAAGACTTTTACCATGGTAACCACTTATTTGATAACTCTGTCTTGCTTGCCACTCCAAAGTTCGTCTTTGTTTAACACGGCAGTCCTGATTATAGCTCTACAAGGTGCAATGTTAGCGAACTAAACTAGTCTGAGAAGCTTGATGTGGGAAGACAGCTTGGAAAAAGTTGCCGCTAAACCAGGAGACAAGAAAAGACCCAGAAACATTTGGCACCACAAGCAGTTTTACACTTTTACAACCACACTGTGTCCATTTGTTCCCTTTTTTTTCAATTGAAAGAAACAACTTTATTTTTAGCCGAGGATAAGGATGAAAGCGCCGTGCCAACCAAAAGCTGGTACATTAAAGAAAGAGGCCAGTTTTGAAATCTTTAGCTGCATGATTAAACCCATATGGGTTTCTGCGCGACCATAAATACTTTCCCATGTCCGCGAGAAGAAAAAAAACGTAACAAATGTGAGTCAAATTTACACCGTGAAAGAACAATTGCTGATTATTTCTTAAGTGCAACGGCAAAGTGTTCTACACCAAGCATCAGGCCACTTAAATCAAATTCTGGTGGCCCATATATTCTACAAATGATGATGGAAGGACTAAGCTGCACCTCAGAAGACGGTAAAATACAACGGCAGCTTCGTGAGAAGTCTTGGTTTGACACTTCACACCTTTGGAACCTTACGAGAAGATAAGGTGCTCAAAAATACACTGTTCCCGTTACCATAGCGCACTCAGTAAACTTACATGAAAGACCCATGTCTGGAGAGTTATCTGTGGCTTTGCACACTGCTCCTTTTGATGCAAACAGCTTTGTTTTTCTATTTTTTTCCCTCTCTCTTTTTTTTTCATCCTTGCCACAGTCTTCAAAATCTAAGGCGAGGTATGCAAAAACCACAAATGAAACCCCAACGGTTCCCTCAGTTCTCCAGTGGTGCAGGCACAAATGAGGCAGTGTAAGACAAACACGCAGAAAAATCTCACTAAAACCAAGAAAAGCCAAGCAGACCACACGCTAGCGCTCGCGTCTGTGAAGACAGAGGGGAATTGGGACACTGTTTTGTTACATGGGGGGAGATTTGTTTCAAAGAAGGTATATGTGCAGATCTATAATAAAAGGCACTTGGTGTTTCTCTACTTTAAAGTGATTACCGCACGGGTAGAGCTGAGGGGAGGGACAAAAGGCTTGGCGTATAGTGATTGGTGCACGGGTAGTGAAATCAAGCTGTCCAGTTAGTGTGCGACACTGATTGTGAATCAGTTTCACTTGCTGTTGTGCAAATGGAACAGACAAACAGGTAGAAATGAGAGGCACTTAGCAAGACCCCCCTATAAAGGAGAGCTTCTGCAGGTGATGACCACACCCCTTTTCTCTGTCTGATGTTTTGGTCACTTTTGCATTTGGTCCGTTCTCTCACCATAGAGGCAGTCTAAAACCTACACAAGTTGCTCAGGTAGTGCAGCTTATTTAGGATGGCACATCATTGCCAGCTGTGCCAGCAAGAAGGTTTGCTGTGTCGGTCAGCACAGTGTCCAGAGCAAGAAGCAGATACCAGGAGACGGGCCAGTACACCAGGAGACATGGAGGGGGCGAAAATATTTTATTCATTCAGATCTAAGATGTGTTACTGAGATGTGTTGAGCAGTGTATGTGATATTATTTAAACATGATGTAATAATCATCACGCCTTGGCCGTAATATTGACTGTAACCTTCTAACTTCATGGTAAAATACTTGGTTTTGTGTGTTTTGTTCTGTTTCACATCCGATTATTACATACACACACCCAACCACCACCTAACACACAAACACACACACACACACACACACACACAGATTTACACCTCATTCCTAGGCCTCACCTCTGCTGATGCGGCCCACACACATGTTATCAGGTGACACTTCCTGTTTCACTGGGAAGTAGTCGCCATGAAGCGGGTTGAGCGGCGTGTCTCGCAGAATAACATTGGAGTACTCGTTCTCGTATTTGAGCGACAGAAGATCCTCCGAGCTGATTGGATGAAGGGTCTGGTAGGACTCTGTGATAAAGCCCGGCTCTGAGTACTCTGAAGGGGGCACACACTGAGCATGCTCGATGCCATAGCCTAAAGCAGGGGTTAAAAACAGGAGTTCAAGGTGTGCTCGAGTATGTGATGGTGTCTGTGTAGGTGTGTGTGTGTGCCTTTTATAAAATTAGTCTGTCTTTAAGTGTGATCGATTACATCAGGAGATCTGTGAGTACTCATTCCATAGAGTTTCCCCTCATGTAGTATCTATTAACACCTTCAGACAAATCAATGCACGTGTTGTATTACAGTCTGCCGGTGAAAAGAGTGGTTGACAATGGTTGGGGTGGTGGAGGTGGGGGGGGGGTGGAGGGGATACTCACTGACAAAGTAGTCTGAGGTATAACGAGATTCCGGGAAGCCTGAGGTTAGTCCGTTGACGGGGAAATGCTTTGAGTCTTCTACAAGAAAATAAAAGAAAATAAGTTATTAAATAAATATATTATACTATCCATCCATCCATTATCTTCCACTTATTCCTCTACTAGGGTCGCGATGGGGTTCCCCATGCCCATCCAGCGGAGAACATCTCGGGGCGCTGGGAAGATACACCCAGGACAGGGCGCCAATCTATCGCTGGGCACACACCCACTCACACGAACACACACTATAGGGGCAATTTAGAGCAATTAATTTACATGGAATCCATGCTTTTGGACTGTGGGAGGACACAGGGAGGACATGGAAACTCGGGAACCCCTAGCGCTAAGAGGTGAACATGCTAACCAGTAAGCCACCTTATTGCTAAGCCCTTATATTATATTCTATAAATCTGTATTCATGATGAAAACAGAAAATAATACAAAACACTAAGGAGACAAAATGCTAGCGTATAAAATTTCATTAACGTGTTAATGTTTAAAAATGTGTTGTGCAGCTCTTTGCAGTGATGAATACAGACAAAATTTGACCTGCCTCAAATTGATTTTCTTCGTTTTAAGCAAAAGTCTGCCAATCTCTTGCTTAACAGACTGGATACGTGCTAACATTATGCTAACACAGCTAGCCAGACTTGTTGTTAAAAACAGCAAGACGTTTAATGTTTTAAAAAAGATGGATTCGGTGGACAAAGTGTCTGTTTCCATGTTTAAGACATGGCTCTGATGGAATCCAGTCAAAAATTCCTCGCTATTCTTCCAGACTATAACGAGAGAACAAAGAGGAGGACGTAGCCTAGCGCTATATGGTTTGCTGCAATGAGGGTATAAATGTCTCTGCACGCCGTGTGGTCGAGTCGCTGTAGAAATATCGAAAGGAAAGGGTGGAGGAAGGTTTCAGATATAACATACAATTATGTCATTCATTTACTGGTGATTTCCCTCCGTATACCAAAATGAATATGAGACTGACCCAAACATTTGTTGACTGACGGAAGTGCTATGACAAATATTATAATCATGTCTATGAACTCAAACTCAAAAATACACACAGTAAATATAGTAAAACAAGATGGAATACCATCAAATTAACCATCATTTTACAGAAATCATCACAGAAAGATAAAAATATTTTATTATTATTAGTTATTCATGGGGATTATTTGTTATTCCCCATGCCTACTCAGGGGAAAACGTCTCGTGACCAGGACAGGGCACCGCTATCCCTGGGTACACTCACGCACAGCGCCACACACACTATATGGGGCAATTTAGAGCATTCAATTTACTTTGAATCCATGTTTTTGGACTGTAGGAGGAAACCTGGGGGAGAACATTGAAACTCTACCCAGGTTAGGATTCGAACCAGGAATCCCCAGCACTGAGAAGCGGATGTGCCCAACCCACACAACATTAGTTATACCATCCATCCATTATCTTCTGCTAATTCCTTTTCTAGGGCTGCAGTGGGGTTCCCCATGCCCATCCAGTGGAGAACATGTCGGGCGCCGGGCAGATGCACCCAAGAAAGGGCGCAAATCCATCGCTGGGAACACGCTCACCCACACATCCACACACTATACGGGCCATTCAATATACCTGGAATGCATGTTTTTGGACTGTGGAACGAAACCGGAGAACCCGGAGAAAACCCACGCAGGCACGGGGAGGACATGGAAACTCCACCCAGATTGGGATTTGAACCAGGAACCCCCATCGCTGAGAGGCGAACGTGCTAACACTAAGCCACCATGTCGCCCCATTAGTTATACCCCATGCAAAAACTGAAGCTTGTCTCTTAGGTATCTCTTAATTTTCTTTAGATTCATCTTTTTTTTTTTAAATAAGACACCGCTGGTCCCACAGATTACTAACAATTATACCGTGCAATTCATGCAGCACTCAAGGATTTCATTGGTTTGCTATTCACCTGCTCATGTGCACATTTTGCACAACTTTCCATTTGTGAAAAGATTTTAAAAGTTTGTTCAGTCTCAAAAACAAACCAGTCCACCACAAACGAAACAACCACCGCAGCTGCCGTCCCACTTTTTCAGAGGCCCAAGCCGCATTCAGTCACACAAGATGTAAAAATAAATCAGATATTCAAACAGATCAGTCGTATTTTTAAGTCAGGTACAAGCCGAAACTTAAATAAGTCCAACCTGCAGCCTCACCTTTCTGCAACATCTCTAAGTGCTCCCACAGGATGTCCCCAACAAAGTCAGGAGCCAGATCCAAAAAGCGATCCTTTCCCAGGGCACAGAGGTTTGCCCCATTCATGCAAAATTTAAGAAAGTCCACATTCTTCAGGCTGAACTCATTTACCGTCCACATCAGCCACTCTCCCACATGACCCTCCGTCCACTGCCTGGGGTCTGTGGAACAGAATAGGACATACACAGCTTTTATTACTGCTCTGAATATGACCGACAAGAGCCATTCAGTTACAAGGACACTGACATTTTAGCTTCGTTTAATCAGTAATCAGGATTTTAAAAGTCATACTGAGTCACATCAAGTGATGACACACATATAAAGTCAAATAAACTGGAGTAGGTTACAGGATGATGAGTAAAAAAAACACAGAGAATGAAAGAAATAAGAAATAAAACACACAACATTTAACTATGAACGTATCAGATATGGGATTCTAAAGAAGACAAGATGTATGAGCTTCTGACAAAATGTTCTGTAGTCCTCCATGTTTACTGCATGACTGAAATATTAGTCTCCAAATTTTAGGTTTTGTATTTTTTGCCCAGCAGTGTGTCATCAGGTAGTTAAAGGGTATTTTTGTAACCATGCTGGTTGGGTTGGGACGAACAGAGACATAATTATATCCTACAGAGCTACCGGTTCTCTCTCTGTCTTTTCTATACATACATGCACATATATCACATGACTATTTTCTATTCCAAACCCTATGCAGACAGAGCTGTAGTGAGACACAGAATCATGTGGTCAGATTTAGTTCAGAAAGCATCATTTATAACAGCATGTCGGTGCCACGTGCTTATCTTGCAAGATCTTCTTATAGACAATCTGTTTTAGGTTTAAAAAAAAAAAACCCAGAGAGCAGAGAATAAACCCTGGGGTGTTTGTATCTCTGCTGTTTTGTTAACCGGTGGTTCTGTTATGTTCATTAAGTGAACATCTATTGTTATTAATTAACATCAGGACTCTAAAGATGAAGGAACTGAGGATGAACACAAATGCAGGATGTAGGTATTAACACAGTACGTAAAAGAAATGAAAACAAAAAAGAATGGTGACTCCATAATTCTGGTTCACAGAAGTCTTGGGAATAGGTTATTGTTGGTGTACATTACACCTTTCATGGAGATTTGTATTCTAAGAAGGTCCTCCTTTAAAGTTCTACAGTTATAACAGCTTTGACTCAACCCTTTTGCATTGGGCACTGTCATATGGAACAGAAAAGGGCCTTCCTTAAACTGTTGCCATTGTCCAGAATGCATGGCAGGTTGCTTGAAGGACTAAATAAAACATTCATCCATCCATTATCTTCAGCCTAATCCTGTACTAGGGTCGCGGTGGGGTTCCCCATGCCCTCAAGAGGAGAACGTCTCGGGCGCTGAGCATATACACTTAGGACAGGGTGCCAATCCATCGCTGAGTACCCACTCACACACACACAATCAGCCACATATTATACAAGGTAATAAAGAGCATTCAATTTAGCTTGAATACATGTTTTTGGGATGTGGGAGGAAACTGGAAAACCCGGAAAAAACCCAGGCAGACATGGAACATGGAGAACATGGAGAACATGGAAACTCCACCCAGATTGGGATTCGAACCGGGAATTCCCAGCGCTGAGAGGCGAATGGGCTAAGCCACCGTGCCGCCCCCTAAATCAAACACCTAAATTTAATTCTAACGAAATCATGTCCAGATACTTTTAGTCAATAGTCACTCTGATTCGCTGGTGAACTTATTAATATACATATTTTTATTCTGGGGTGGCTCGGTGGCTTAGTGGTTAACACGTTCGCCTCTCAGCACTGGAGGTTCCTGGTTCGAATGCCGATCTGGGTGGAGTTTCCATGTCCTCCCCGTGTCCGTGTGGGTTTTCTCTGGGTTCTCCGGTTTCCTCCCACATTCCAAAAACATGGA
>JAOUQT010000029.1:2059432-2070809 GCA_025769995.1 Xyliphius kryptos
CCCACCGCTCCGGGCACGTGTGCTCACTTCACCAGTGTGTGTATTTGTGTGTGTTTCACTGTACGGATGGGTTAAATGTGGAGGACAAATTCCTCTGTGTGTAAGCACAGTAGGCAAAACAAATCACTTTAAATCACTTTAAATCACTTTACAAAGTCCTGCATCAGGTAACTGTTTCTATCAGTCGCACATTTCTGGAAAATCGACTAAACATTTGCTCTCGAACTTAACAACAAGGCTCCAACTTTTGTTTGACAACATTTGGATACCTTCAAAGACATGCTAGCCGTTGCTTGTTGTCATGGTAGCATAGTTACACAGTCTTCTCAACAATATGCTGACTACATGAATACTTCCAGAGTTTTTGGTGGCGAGGCAGAAACAGGATCGACAACGTTATACTGGGGAAGGGCTCAATTATGTGCCGTATTCTACGCTGCGGGTCGGCTAGGATTATACAATTTGTTAAGATGTGTTCTGTAAAAATCTGATAAAGTTTTAGATTGTGTTTATGCAGAAATGTTCAAATTCTTAAGGTTTCAAAAATATGATGGTTTATATTCTTATGCTGTAAAATAAACAGATATCCTTCATCACTTAGACAGTGTGTAACTGCTTTACTGCAGATGTCTACACTGCCATCGTCATGGCACCTTCAGAGCGTGCAAGTGCAAAGCCCCGTTTAAAACCACATTTCGCCTGGTCTTCTTCTTCTTCTTGTCTCTTTTCTATCTCTGCTCCTCATAATGCAACTAAACCCCAGGAATTGTGTCTGTTGTTCGTCTTCTGGCTGCTGCTTTATATTAAAATGCTTATTGTTAATGTGGATGGCTGGATCGTCTTTACTCAGGACAGTAATTAAGTTTTTTCTCATATTTTAATGTATTCGTTTTTAACTTAAACACACTTGATATTTTTTAGGTTTCTGTAAAATGTTGGTACAAATTATTAGTACACAGTTGCTGACTGTTGCCCATCTGTTGCTGTGTATTTTTGTCAGCTGGCCTTATCATTTCCATCAGGAGAATGGGCCCACACACAATGCCCTCTGATCAGATATTGTTTGGGTGATCGCCCACTCAGAAGTGCAATGACTCTGATATTTGCATTTGCAGCATTAGCTGTGAGAGACACCATACAGTCGGTGCAAATGAGAATCAGAGGCCTTGCTCAATGGCACCACAACTCGTCAACAGTCCAGAAAGTAGACACATAACCACAAAGCCTGTTGCTCAAGTTGTTGACGTTGAAGTTGCAGACAATAGAAATGACAAAACAAATATTTTTTAATCAATCTAAAAACAAATCACGCAGAAAGGAATTGTGTTTGCATCTGGGAATTAAACTTGAGAGCTCCTTACTCTAAAGTAAAAAAAAAAAAAAAAAAAACGCAAATATAATAATCTCCTGATCACTGCAGGTTTTGAAGGTCTTTCTTAGAAAGAACTTGGGAGCCCATGAGAGAAAACGAAAAAGGAAGACCTCGTTCTAACTCTAACAGGAGATCTCCGCTCTCTTTGATTCAGTGCCCGAGTCTTTCTCCAGAAGAAACTGCCCTGCAGATGTTCCTCCATATACTACAAAGAAGGAGGCCTTTATGAGGAGTAAATCTATTTTGGGTTCTCTGTGTCTTTTGAAAGGTGCAGACCTTCTGCTGTTTTGCTGAAGTCTTGTTTTTGTTCTTTTCCGGGGTTTTTTATTTTTAGATTAAAGCAGCTATTGTGTAGACACAAGCAAGAAGGTAATGTTTTATGACAGAATAAACTTTTGATCACTGAGTTTGATTTAAACCAAAAAGTGGAATCAGTGTATATGTAATTAAAATAATTAATAAAGGAAAAACTGATAAAATGCGAAGGCTGTGCCATTTTTTTAATAAATCAAATAAATGTGGATGTGTTTTAGTAAAGCGACCAGGAACTTTTTTTTTTTTTTTTACTTACCAGGTCTATGACTGTGCAGTGGATGAACTGTGACTTTGTTGCACCCTGAGAAGCATTAGCCTTCAATATTATCTTTAATTAAGTGGCCAATCCCCTTTAAGAGCTGTGCAAACAACTCGTAAATAGGCCTAGTAAGACATACAAACATTCTTCAAATCTGATGCTTTGGAGACCATGCAGCCTCCTCCAGATGTTTTTGTGGAGCTGGTCTTGAGAACAAGACTTTAGTCTGAGCATGAGCGATACACTGAAGTGCCGTCCGGACCCCTGTGTCAGATTTTGCTGTATGGAGCATTGTTTTTAGCATCAAACTTGTTTTAGAGAGCAAGGAGTGTCGTGCTACAGCATTAATCCGTTACTGAGATCTGTTGTTCTCCACCGGATCCTGTTCGAAAGCAGTGGAGCCTGAACACAACTAAGAAACAAACATTAGTAAGAAAAGAGCACTAAGGACAATTCCTTATGGACATTTTAAGAGGACTGTGGGTGGAGATTGTATACGGCATGTCAAGTGCTTTATAGTCTTGGCCCTTTGGAATATAATAAAAAAATGTAAAAATGAAAATATCACCATGATTTACTTTTAATAATGAAATGGATTTGTAATGTTTTAGAAATAAAATGATTGTGCCAAAATGGTAAGAATGACAACACACACTACAGTGTAAGAGGAAAGTGAAATAAAAACAAACTAAATCCCATAATCTGGGATTACAATTTTTTAAAGCATCATTATCTTTACATCGGTTTATTATAATACAAATTTTCTTAATTCTATATTAGGGTCACGGGGGTCCATCCAGGGGGAAACATATTTGTCTATATGGTGCCCATATATATATATATATATAGAGAGAGAAATTTTTATTTTATTTTTAACAACACTATATTTTACCTGAGATTAAATTACAATGGACAGTAAAAGAAAACTATCAACAAAAAAAAAATCCACACATATTTAAGTAAATTCTGGTGCGAAGCAGAGCTCATCATTCTTAACGGAGCGCACTGCTTCCCCGCAGCACCACACTGATTTAAAAGTGTCAATGTCTTTCATACATTTGTAAAAATTTAAACCAATTAAAATTCTAGATTTGACCAGCCGACTGAAGATCCTAAGCACATCAGAGTCTGCCGTTTGTGTCACTTTGTTCTTTCTGTTGATGTATACAGTCATTTTGTTCTGTCCTAAAAGAGAAAGAGAGAGTGGTAGTAAAAGTCATAAAATACAACCCTCTCCTTCATTCTTATTATTCATATTTTTATTTTAGGAACCTGCACCATTCTTCATCTTAAATTAATTTATAAAAAACGTAGGTATGTTATATTTATGTATTTGTACTTTGGTTTTACATCTCAGTAATGTAGACTATGATTCAGCAGTATCAGTGTTGTAAGTCTATAGAACAGACAATGTTTTTAGGTTTAATGCCAGACAGGTGTTTATCCTCATAAGACATCTTTATGGTGAACGATCACAGTTAGGGGCTGCAGCTTGTCTGCAATAAAAGTGAAAGGGGGGGGGGGTGTGTGTGCAAAAATGAGGGAGACTGGAAGATCGAAGAGAAATTAAGACATTCAGTTCAACGTGGCCTAGATAAGATATTGGGACAAGTCCAATGCAAACAAACTCCATGCAGGGTCCAGCCAAGCACCTGTTGAAACTCCTCATTAGTGGTCGGTGTTCTGCATATTCATGCGTCTACACACACACACACACACACACGCAATACAAGTAGTCCATATTATTAACTAGAGTGGTGCAACTAGTTAATTGTATGGCCAAAGTTTGAGAACTTGCAACCGCACATAAAAACTATGATGTGTAATGTGCGTGTGGCGTACGTACTGTGTGTGGCGTGTGAGATAAAGATGAAGTGGTATTATGCAAGATGAGTCCAGCTGGTGTATGTCTTATCAAGCAAATTCTCACTGTCCTGTAGTTGGACGCAAACTAGCGACAGGCTGATTATTACAAATAGAGAATATGAGCATGTTCACATAGCAAAGACATTTTACAAATGATGCGTTTAGCTCCACAGAGGCTAAATCTCACTTACAGTCAGACTGCCATTGGTTTATTTCACCAACAGCTCCGTTTAAATGAGTAATAATCAAACTTGAGAGACAGAGAACGGGAGATTACAAAACTACAAAAGTGTTACTGATCATTCTGAAACCCGCTGAACAAAGAATGCAAATTTTCTCTTCCTCAACTTCAACTCAAATTCTCTGAAGTCTGGGGTTTCCCTGCAGTAAGGAAGACGAACCCCATTAAGGCTTTTCGCGTCTTTGGTTTCGCGGTTTTCGTTAAGGCTGCTAGACAGCGTGATGTAACGGGGAAAAGATTAACCAGAATTAAAAATCAACTCAAATAAACAGTTTGGAATATTTTATCACAGCTCCGTTGTATGAGCAGTCTAGCAAAATACCCGTGCTGCGGGTAAGGTTTGTGCCAATAAAAAATCTAAAATACATCTGTGGAATGAAAATAGTGTTGTAGAGCTGTGACTATGGTGTTGCTTTGTGAATTTATAAGTAGGTTCTTCATGAACATGAGAGTGACGGAGCCAAGTTCAGCTTTGTAGTTACTCGCGAAGACCCCAATCCATCCGATGTGTAACGTTAAATGGCGATACCGAATGAACAATTGAACGTAGAAAAGTGAGAACCTGTTGCCAAATTTTAGCCTTGTAGGTACTTAGACCCCGATGTGACAATGGAGCGGGTTTACGTTTGATGACGATATTGAACGAATCACCAAATTTGGAAAAGTAGGAAGCAGTTCATTTTAAGGACATGGAAATTTCAGCCTTGTAGGTATTTTGGGAAGTGAGAGAATTATTGATGAGTGAGTCAGTTAAAGTTTTGGCATTTTTAGGTGTAGATTATTAGGTACAATATTCCATTGGGGGCAGCACGGTGGCTAAGTGGTTAGCATGTTCGCCTCCCAGCGCTGGGGATTCCCGGTTTAAATCCCTGGGTGCAGTTTTCATGTTCTCCCCATGTCTGCGTGGATTTCTTCCTGGTTCTCTGGTTTCCTCCCACAGTCCAGAAACATGGATTCAAAGTAAATTGAAGTCGAAAACTAACTATCCATTTATTATATATTTATTCATCCTCAACGAGGGTGGCGGAGGAGTTTCCCATGCCCATCTAGGGAAGAACATCTCGGGCGCTGGGCAAATACACCCAGTATCTATGACTGGGCTAAAACACACACATACAGAATATAGGGGCAGGTTAGGGCAGCCAATTTAGGGGGGGAAACGGGAGGACCTGGAGGAAACCCACATGGACACAAGACTCGAACCCGGAATCTGCAGCGCTGAGAGGCGAATTTGTTAACCATTAACCCCCCGTGCTGCCTCCATCCAATTTTGGGGGAGACCATGCCCATTCTGGGGAGAATGTTTCAGATGCTGGACAGATACACCAAGTACTATCGCTGGGCATACTTACTCACTCACTCAAACACAAAAGCAGCCAATTTACCCTGAATACAATTTATGGAAAGTGAAGGGAACTGGAGAACATGGAGGAAACCCACATGAACGCAGAGAAACTGTGTTTATATGGTTTCCAACCAATGATGAGACCTTGGAAAATTAAACCAGATTGGGATTCAAACCTGAATCTCCAGCGTGGAGAGGCGAACGTGCAAACCACTAAGTCACCGTGCCGCGTCCCCTAACTGTACTGAACCCTTAAATAGGAAAAGTCTTAAATACAGCCCCATTAGAAAGCTATTTTCTAAAGCAAAGACCATATGCAGCTTCAAAGAAGATCTTTAAGGGGAAACCAGTCATCCATAAAAATCCTGGATGAACTTTCCTTTTTGAAAGATTGGCTTTTAAAACATCAGGATCATTTAGCGTGGATTCCAGCTAGTTATCCTCGAGCTAAATCTATTTCTGGTTGCTAATTCTAGCTTGGTTAAATTCAAAAGCTAAAGGTTCTTTGGTAGATCCATTAGGCACTGGACCAGGTGTAGCGACTTGCACTCATGTTCTTAGCTCAAGTATAAGATCCTGTAGCCATTTGCCAGATGTGTATTAAGCAAATGGTTCATTCAGAGCGGACGAATCAGCCTAAGCTGAGTGCCAGGCTCAGGGCCATGTTTACGGAGCGGTCTGTAATGAACGTGGGGACGACTGGATCTGAAGACAGGGAGACGGGAGTTAGGCGCAGGGATGCCCAGATTACTACTGCATAAATAATCAGACCGGATTCTCACTGCTGCTATCACAGCTCCAGTCTGGAACTGCCAAACTCCCACATGCTCTCCACAGAGCAGATCGCCAACTGACCTCCGCCTACCCCACTGAGCCAGAGGTATTTTTATTCTCGGAGCTGATGTTTTAAGGATGTAGAGTCCATCCTGTGCTGTGATATTCAATAAGGAAATGGCCTTAGTGCTCGCTCTCTCTCTTTCTTTCTCTCTATCTCTCTTGCTCTTTTTCGTTCTTTCTCTCTCATGTTGCTGATTAGGATAAATTCCCACTGCTCTTATCATTAAGCCATCCCAGAACAGTTTGTTTTCTGTTCATTTCACTTGAGCTTTCATCAATCCTCAGGATGCCAAGCCAAAACATTCCGCAACTGTTTTTGCCATTTGCTGTAAATTGCTCGAACTGAAATGTACATGAGCTTTCATTGAACCTAAGCTCACACGGATGCTACTGTAGGCCCGCAGCTCAGCTGCAGAAGCCTGCTGTGTCAGATATAGGCAACTGATAACATTACATTAAACATACAGGTGTGGTGTGGTGGGGTGGGAGTGCACGACTGCACGGCTGTGGCACTTTGGTGTCTGCATCACTTTGCCTTGTGTTACAGTCTTTCAACAAATACATCTGCTAAGGCCATAAGGTTTAGGGACAGCTGCTTTGGTGAGCTAGTTGTAACAATTGAAAGGCATGATGGGATATGCATGGAAAGAATTTGCATGACTCAGTTTTTCATGAAACTTTCACAGTGGGTATTGTGTTGATGTGAGAAGAGTTTAAAAGATCAGAGTTATGAGGCCTGAACGGTCGTGATGGAGTAGATGTTGTTCAAACCCATCGCTGAATTTTTATATAAACAAATGAATAATAATTAATAACTGGCCTCGTTGCAAAGCAGCCAAACAAAATGTGTTCGTCTAAATGTGTTCGTCTTTTACATGAGGAAGACAGGAAAAGGAAACATGAATAATATGAGAAAGAAGATTCAAACTGAGGGAACCTCATCGTCCTTTGGGTGACACATCCATTAACAATGTGGTTCAAAGCTCGATGTGGTGTACTTGACATCCATTCATTATCTTCCGCTTATTCCTCTACGAGGGTCGCGGTGGAGATCCCCATGCCCATCCAGGGGAGAACATCGCGGGCTCTGGGCAGATACACCCAGGAAAGGGCGCCAATCCCTCACTGGGACGAACACACTCACTCACACATCCACACACAAACACATACAGGACAATTTAGAGCATTCAATTTACCCTGGATTTATGTTTTTGGACTGTGGGAGGAAACAGTGTCTGCGTGGGTTTCCTCCATTTTTCTCCTTAAATAAAATTTAAAAGATGTAAGATAAATGAGCTAAATGGCCCATATATAGTGTGTGTATGTGCCCAGCGTTATATTGGAGCCCGGTTCTGGGTGTATCTGCCCGGCACCCGAAACATTCTTCCCCGGATGGGCATGGGGAACCTCCACGACCCTCGTAGATAATTAAGATAATAAATGAATGCTATACTTTCCTTATATTATAAGCAATTCATTTATATTTTCATTTATTTTCCAAGCAACTCATCCCAACACATACAGGGAAACACACTGCCAGGTTGCCCTTCCACAGCAGGGCAGACCTACAGACACATCTTCAACATGTGAAAGTTGTTTTCATCACATCTACAGAATAAACTGTTCAGAAAATGAATAAATGAATGTCAGTACAGTGTGATGTAAACAGCAAGATACAAGTTGGTTAACATTTATGTTCACTGAGTTTGAGGGATGCCCTTCTTCTGTGCAACTGACATTTAAGACTTTGCTCATGCGACCAAGCGTGGTTTGGCACTTCTGGTAGGTAAAGTACCTTAAGTCCCCTAAACCAATCAAATACTTTGGTCTTGTTTTGGATCTAAACACATTATGTACTATAACTTCATAACATCACATTTTGCTGAAACCATATCAGAATTATTCATTTTGTGATTTTTTTTTATTTTTTTTTGAGCAGTGTATATATGTATCCATAGATTACCTTTTGCTTAATCCTGTATAAGGGTTATGGTGGGGTTTCCACATCCCCATTTTTTTTTAAGTTGAATGATAATAATGAACTACACTACAGAATGCTTAGTAGAAGATAATAATGTATTTTGATCTTTAAAAGTACTTTAAATAAACTGTATACATCCAAACTTCAGGGAACTGGAACTAAACAAGTTCCAAAGCACAACTCCGCCCTCTACCAATCGTTTGCGGTAATAGCATCCCACTAAAGCAAACATTTAGATATTTTCAAATATAGATTAATTAAACATTTTTTTGTAAGCCCACAGCAATACAGTGTGATCATACACTGTTTTTAAAAGGCTCCAGTTTCTAATTAATAGGAAATTTTAATGGAATCAGGAAGTAAGTATGAAAAGCAAATGCGGAGGTAATTACTGTAATGGCCCAAAACAATGCTAAATGGTGCAGCTGCCCCTGTAGGGTCTAATCTCAGTAGCATGTGGTTCACAGACTAACATGCAAAGAAAGCAGTCTGTAATGTTACTGTATATTTTACTGGTTTGTGGTAAACACTAGTGATGGCTCTGTCACCTTCAAATTTGAATTATTATTATTTTTGAATTCATTTTAGATTCCATTAAGGACATAACTTGCAATGCCATTCCATCTGGAAATGAATGATTTAAAATAATTTTCATTGAAAATTCATTTAAAATAATATTCATGTCATGTTCCTGGGACTTTTGGGTTTTTTTTTTTTTTTTTTTTTATTTCAGGGGTCATGCACTCATGCACATGTCAAAAGGTGAGGAACTGCTGAAGCACACACCATCTATTTTTGAGCTGAACCAGAGAGCCCTCTTGTGGTAACTAGCTATCATGGCACCAACTTTAGACAAGGGATCAATAGTTGGGTTTTTTATTAGATCCAGATTTGACCATCGGAGGACACAGATGAATGAGTTTTGTAGTCTGGTGAGCAGATCACATTGAGTTCAGACTGTCAGACACGTCTGGTGGGGGCTTGTGGAGAAAGCAATGGAAGGGGAGCCCTCGAGGCAAATGCCAGGGCACGGTAAAACTCGAGAGTCCCTGAGCCGCCTGTTCAGGAACAACACCCTCACTCAGCAAGCAAGCAGAAAGTGAAATGAGAGGTGACAGAGTATTCATTTCAGATTTCAAACGACCCCCGCCTCCCTCCATTTTTTTAAGCTCTCCCTAAAAGCGTGGTGAATGATAAGTGTGCGCCAGATTTACAGACGAGAGGCCATATTAAATTTTCCCCGTATGCAGGTCTGTGCGGCCACTACTTTCCACTGAGGTATCTTTCCTCCTGCTTTAATTTCACCTATTTGGTCGGCTGTGTGAGAAGAAACGTGATTCTCTGATAGGAGAGCGTAGGTGACATATGGCTGCATAGGAAAGAAAAATGTAATGAAAGAAACAGATTATATGGGAGACAAAATATAAGCAATATTACGCATGATACTGACACCACAAACTTTATTCCATGTGGGCTGAACACACTGCGCCATTTTCCATTGTCTTTGGAAAAATAAGGTTCTTCTCATTTACTTTTCGGTGTATATTTATCGGCATCAAAAAAAAAAAAAAGACTGGGTCACATTCCCGAGTACTTAGAAGACTACTTGGGAAGAACTAATGGTTCGGTATCGCCATCGAACACAAAACCTTGGATGGATTGGGGTTTTAAGGGTACCTACAAAGATGGAACTTGGCTCCATCATTCCTTATCATCTCCTTGGAACATCTACTGATAAATTCACGTACGAAAATGACCGCATGGACACTGTAGTCATGACACAATACACCCATTCCACATATTCATCTCAGATTTTTAATCCCCAAACCTCACTCTATAATAATTCGTACCTTTTAAATATATCAACTCTGAAACCATCACTCATTCAAAACCATTTGCCTTTTAACTTTCATGTTGTTATCGAGTTCTCCCTTGTAATGCAGCACAGGTATTCCGCTAATATGCTATACAGGGCGTGTGGCATTTAAGCTAACTGTGTAGTTTTTAGTCGTCATGCTGCAGCATCCCTGAAGACTCTGATTTGTGTTTAAGGGTCGTTTTCAGGCCACCCAGCTGCAGCTTTCCATGTTTTCCTGACACCAGTGATCACATCGAACGCATGTAGTAAAGGTAAGTGTTGCAGCATCAGTAATAAGTATCCCAAGATCAACCTCCCACTCACCAGACAATGTTGGTTGTGTCTATGGAACAGTCAGCTAAGTGGTTTAGGCTTCACCCCAGACATGAAGCTTCTGCTTTTTAGTATTTTAAATGAGAATCATTTTTTCTACTAGCAAGCTTTGGGATTGTGGGAAGAAACTGGAACCTCTCCCAGAAAAAAAGTGAGGAGAACATGCAAACTCAGTAGAGAAAGTATGTCCAATTGATTATAAATACAATATAATTAAATGTCCTGCCGGGACATCTTTTATACCTTGGTTCAATTTTTTTTATTTTTTTTAGAAAAGTCTGAACCGAACATCATTTAACTCAAGAAAAGAAAGATGGACACCAAAGCTGGACTTTAATGGACTAATTGGGATTGTTTTCAAAGAACACAAACACTTTACTCTGACTAAATATGGGAAGGTGAACCTTAGTGATAAAGAAAGTTTTCCATAAAGGTGATGAATGTATCCACACGAGCAGGATGCTGAGCAAGAAGAGGTTATCAGGGGGTGTATTTAGGTCCTGTCCTGGAACCCCTCCCACACTTGACATGTTTTATGGAACCTTGTGGTGTCTTATTTAAATATTTACCTTGTAGACAACTAATGAAAGTCGATTAGATCAGAGTTGGCAGACAGGATTGTAGTCCTTGAGACAGTCCTGTAACGTTATCTTGGTCTCGCCCTTGTTCTTCAAATTTGCCATGTTTTCCCCACATCACCATTTTTTCATCACTGCAAACTACACCGCTCAAAAACAAAGTTAAAAAATAAAAAATAGCAAGAACACGTAAACAACACAATGTAACTCACACTTGTGTGAAATCAAGCTGTCCAGTTAGTGTGCAACACTGATTGTGAGTCAATCTCACTTGCTGTTGTGCAAATGGAACAGACAACAGGTAGAAATGAGAGACACTTAGCAAGACCCCCCCCCCTATAAAGGAGAGCTTCTGCAGGTGGTGACCACACCCCTTTTCTCTGTTCTCATCC
>JAOUQT010000029.1:2085884-2104255 GCA_025769995.1 Xyliphius kryptos
ATGGCACATCAATGCCAGCTGTGGAAAGAAGGTTTGCTGTGTCGGTCAGCACAGTGTCCAGAGCATGGAGCAGATACTAGGAGACGGGCCAGTACACCAGGAGACATGGAGAGAACATCGACCGCCTCATTAGGTGCATGTCCAGACGTTGTAGGGAGGTGATACAGGCACGTGGAGGACACACACACTACTGAGCCTCATTTGAACTTGTCTTGAACAGTGTCCAGAGCATGGAGCAGATACCAGGAGACAGGCCAGTACACCAGGAGACACGTAGGGTGCAGTAGGAGAGAACATCTACCACCTCATCAGGAGCAAGATATTGTAAAAAGCCTTCACAGAAGAGGAGATGCTTTTAATTTTCATCTACCGCTTATTCTTCTACTAGGGTTGCGGTGGGGTTCTTCATGCCCATCCAGGGGAGAACGTCTCGGGTGCTGGGCAGATACACCTAAGACAGGGTGCCAATCTATTGCTGGGCACACATTCACTCACATATCCCCATACACAAACACACACTATACAGGGTATTTAATTTACCTTGAATCCATGTTTTTGGAATGTTAGAGGAAACCGGAGAACCCAGAGGAACCCAGGCAGACATGGGGAGAACATCCACCCAGATAGGGATTCGAACTGGGAATCCCCAGCGCTGAGAGGCGAATCTGCTAACCACTAAGCCACTGTGCTTCCAATACATCTGTCCACACAGTGTAAAACAAGCCCATTGTTGTATATTAGACTCAAGACTGTAAAGAAAAATACTTTTGAGACTCATAGACAAAACAAAATCAAAAGGGAAACTTGTGAATATGTTTGCATATTTAAATCACTTCAGATTTCCATCTGAAACAACTTTATTTGTGCTGGTTTATTTCACCTTGGTTGCTGTAAACATGCTCGCTGTGCACATGGCTATCAAAAACACACAGCTGGTCTGTCATTCCATGTTTACCACATCATTAATGCTCTGACAAACACGCTCAGCACATCAGTGTGCACGAGCTCCACAATTCTACCTCTAATAATCAAATTTGCTCTGTGGATGTTTTGCTAATCATTTAAACAGTAGTCCATTACAGAGATGTCAGTATAAGCGGCACTTAAGCACTTTCTAAGTTTTATAAACAAAAATACAGACACTATAATACAAAGAAGATAAAGAAGAGGAAGGAAAGAAATAATCGTGAGAGGATATAAGGACAATAGAGAACATTCACGACACACATAGTGTTTATTGGTTCCTATCCCGATCTGCTGCTGGAGGCAGTGAGTGCACTGACACCGGTGATGTAATTGTTGAAATGTTGAAGTGATGCAGAAACACTAAACATTTCATGAAGCCATATTTATTTCACTAATTTAACACTTGATTTATACAGGACCTGAATCGTTCAGTGAGTGGGATTTTTCTGGCGTGGAAGAGACACAGCAGGGACACAGATCCACACTTGATGGCTCCCTGCAGTTTGACGGACCTTATACTTATAGTTATCTGCAGCTGGTTTGGAAAATAGACGTGTTGTTCTATGTAAAAGTTATTAAAGTTAATCCAAGTGTATTATCTTAAAGCTAAAAAAGATAAAGAGAGAGAGTTTTGGTTCTTAGCTTCCATTTATGCAGTAAAGTCATAAAACAGTGTCCTTGCACTAATTATGTCTGCGCAAATTCCTGCCCTTAGATCTGTAAATGACATGCAGCGTTTCAGTGAACAAGGAATAAGAACGTAAAACTTTCAGGACTTGGATGCAAAGAAGAATTAAATGTGTTGTTCAGCGTTTAAATGAAATATTCGAAGGCAAAATAGGAGACCGTTACTTGACCACATGGAAAATATTAGTGAGAGATTCCAACAGAGCTACATTCACAGATTCAAACTATGACCAGTTCTGTTTACTTACAAAATCTGTAGCACTGGATTTGATTGATTAAGTTCTTGACTTTGGCCTTTATTGAGGGTGGCTTAGTGGTTAGCACATTCGCCTCTCAGTGCTGGGGATTCCCGGTTCAAATCCCAATCTGGATGGAGTGTCTCGTTTCCCTGTTTCTCCCTTGGCTGGTTTCCTCCCACAGTCTAAAAACATGGTTTTAAGGTACATTGGCTGTTCTACATTGCCCCTATAGTCTGTGTCTGTATGAGTGAGTTTGAAACCAGCGATTGATTGGGTGTCCTGGGTGTATTTGCCCAACAACCCATGACCTAGAGGATGAATGAATGAATGATTTAGACCAAATTTAATTAATCGCATTTCATGCTAAATGTTCATTCTTTTATTTTATTCCATTTAATCCTCTATGAGGGTCGCGGGGTGGTTCCCAATGCCCATCCAGGGTAGAACATTTTGTTCGCTGGGCAGATACACCCAGGACGCGGTGCCAATCTATCACTGGGCACACACTCACACAGACTGTGTGGGGCAATTTGGAGCGGTCAATTTACATTGAAAAAATGTTTTTGGACTGTGGGAGGAAACCGGGGAACCCAGAGGAAACCCACGCAGACATGGCAGATACGCCCAGAACATGGCGCCAATCTATCACCCGGCACACACTCACACAGACTATATGGGGGCAATTTTAGAGTAGTTAACTTACCTTGAATCTATGTGTTTATACTGTGGGAGCGAGAGGCGAACGTGATAAATACTTCCCCACTGTGCTGCTCTGTGCCAAATGTTGGTATCCACAACACTCACAATATTCACAATACTCATAACACTTACCATGGGGTCTGTAAAATGTTAAAAGTTTCTGCAGTTGCTACTAAACGGCATTTATTTTATTACTTTTATATTTACATTTAATAATGTGAGTAATCTAAATGAAATTCTAAAGTAAATGTAATGTAATGTAATGTGTCCCAGCTGGACATTTCTTCATACGTAACAAACAGTCCTCTGACAGTCTGCCATGGTGCTCTGCTACCTCCTGTTCTACGCTTCTCAAGTACACGTTTATAAAAGGCTGAGTATCTGAGGTTATTAACAGACATGAACATTCAACAAAAAATGCAGAAAAAGTCTGAGCGGTGTGGAAAAAGAGCAGAAAATGTTCCTCCTGTTCTTTATAGCACCGTAAAGGTTTGTGTTAAAATAGAATTTAATGGGCAACAAAAAAGGTTCTTTGATGGTTTACATTTTTTTTAAATCATATTTATTTTTAAGCCTGTACTATGCATTATGTATATATATTTTTTAATTTTGTTCACGTGGTCCGTCAAATCCGAATACATTTTTTAGGCACGTTGCAAATTCCCAACTCAGCTCACAACTCAACTCTATTTATAGAGCTTTTATTTTACAATCGAACTTTGTCCCAAAGCAGCTTTACAGCACCCTTATGGATTTTACACATACGGTGCGATTTGTCATCAGTTTCTCATGCAGCAGTATTTTATTTCAACCAACAACACATTTGCATTGAAGACAAATGTTTGAGAGTGAGTTCCTGTGAGCTAAATAATTCTACGTTTAAGACAAAAACAAAAAACACATCACTTCCAACTTAATATTCTCTGTCTTAAAGCTATAATGTCTGGTGAACTCACCCGCAGATGTAATCTATAGCCTGCTGTATGTGTTACTGAGCAGCAGTGATGAGTGGCACCTCATCAGGTGGTTGCAAAGCCGTCTGTTAATTTATATGAATGCTCAGCTCATAAAATGGCCACAGCGGTTTAATTTTAATGCTTCCCCCTGCAAATTATACACATGAGCTGACTGGATGCCTTTTCCAGGCCCTGCTTTTCCTTCTGCTTAGTGGTTCATGTGGATATGTGCTATGAATCTGGAGAACTCATGCTTGGCTGTGAGAGTGTAAGTCAAGTTTTATGAAAAAGAGAAGGGGTAGAGGGACCCAAGCCTCAAAATACCCCTAAAAAATGCATTTCAGCACTTAGGCAAGAGTGGGACTGCAGTTTTTTGCCAAACCCAATGTGTTAACCACTAAACTGAATCCAAAAACCTATTACTTAGAGTGTTTTAGTAAACATTGCCTAATGGGACTATTATTGACCATCATTTTTTTTTTTTAACTTTTGTGACCTGCATTCCGAATCCTCGAATTGTTTCACAGGCCTGTTTAGTGACCATGAGTGTTTCTATGTAGAATATATTCTGTGAGATGATAGCAAATGGTTTTTGGAATCCATTTCCTTAATTAATTAATAACTTAATTAATAAATTGCAGTTTAGAGAAAGAATTAAATTGTATTTTAATTTAGTTTTTTTTCTTGTTGTCTTACAAGTTGCATTATTAATGTTGTCTATGTTTAATGCATTTTATAATTTTAATGAATACAATATTGTTTTATGGGCAGCACGGTGGCTTAGTGGTTAACAAGTTCGCCTCTTATCGCTTGGGATTCCCGGTTCGAATCCCAATCTGGGTAGAGTTTCCACGCTCTCCCTGTGTCTGCATTCCTCTGAGTTCTCCGGTTTCCTCCCACAGTCCAAAACCATGGCTTCAAGGTAAATTAAATGCTCCTAATAGCCCCATATAATTTGTTTGCGTGTACAAGTGAGTGTTTGCCCAGCGATAGATTGGAACCCAAAACGTTCTCCCCTGGATGAGAAACCCTCTGTGACCCTCATAGACGATTAAGCAGAAGATAATAAATAAATTAATGAATGAATGTTATAAATGTAAAGCGTCTTTGAGATTTACAGTGTACTATGTAAATAAAATGTAATATTATTAATGGTTTGAGCAAACCTTTAAGCATAACTGCATGGTAATTGCTTAACATTTATTGTAAAACCCAGAACGTAGAGGAAAAAATAATCATTCCTCACATTTTAGGTGTAAATTGTTACTGTACTGCAGTGATTACATAAGTGCCGAGTCTTGTCCAGTTTTGGACATGGTCTTTGACAGGGTTAGCACGAAAGAGATCCCACCCGGCCTGCCCTGGTGCCATTGTCTCATTTTCTTAACCCCCTTGAGACAAGTGAATGATTTAGAGAGTGAGTTATCTCCTTCTCCTCTTCATCCTCCCTGCTCGCTCACTGTTTCAGTTAAATAAATAAGACATTATAGTGGAAGCTTAATGTCCAGGGCCTTATTACCACAGATATACAGTGTAATCAAAGATGTCTGTGTGTAAAAGCAAAATTCCTAAATGGATAGATTTTCAGGCCATGTTTCCAGAGGTGGCACTGCATCTCTGGAATGTTTTTTCGTGTGAATGTATGTCTATATCATTTCAAGACACAAGTTTCTGGACAGAGCAAGCAGTGATAGTTACTGCTACTTATCATTTTTGTTTCCTGTCAGACTAAGACGAGTTTCCTTCAATTGTTTTAAAGAATGTATTTGATCACTCTGGGAAATGAGGGTGAAAAATGCCTGTCGACACTTTTTGTTGAACCTCCTCACCTCCTGAGGTTTAAACTGCAGTTCTGCACCCAGAGTTAGTCCATTAGTATGTTGGTGTAAGGTGGAAAATAAAGGTATGTAGATATGTGGAGAAAAACCCTGATCAGATCCAAACGTTATGCAGCGACAAACATCCTGACTGGAAAAACATATATTCTCTCAACTTTGTGGAAACAGTTTGGGGAAGGCACTTTTTTCGTTTCCAGCATGACTGTACCCCAAAAAGCGAGGGTCATTAGGGCATGGTTGAGTGAGTTTGCTGGAATGGAAGTAGTGCATGGAGCCTGGACTATGTATGTATGTGTGTGTGTGTGTGTGTGTGTGTGTGTGTGTGTGTGTGTGTGTGTGTGTGTGTGTATGTTTATGTTTATTAAATTGAATGGTTTTTTAATACTGACCATTGTTGATCTTCTGTTTGGATGAATCTGAAACTTGTTTTCCAAACTTGACCCATTTTAGCCAAACTGTTTTGAACTGTCCTTCATACTGTAGTGCAGGTGTGATCAGCTGCTCTCCCCAGTCACTTCAAAAACTTTTTATTGCAACTGTATACGAATGTGCAATTCATCAGAGATTTTACTGTTTAGAAAATAAAGGTAAGAAATTTCTCGGCATGTCATAAAGCTCAGTCCTGCGTAAAGTGTCCGACAAGGCTTACTGTTTTAGGGTTTAGGGTGGAGGGTATATGGCCCCGACTAGGAAATGGAGTCAGTGAAGTGTCTCAATCTCCACAGGAAAGAATCACACTGAAACTGAACATCTTGACCTGAAACAAGACCAGATAAAAACCATGAAGTGGTTTTCACACCAAAGACATGATACAGTGTAATTGGTGTATCACGTTGATTTGTATGTTCTTCTGCAACTGCATTTTTTGCATGACTGGACTTTTTACACTGTTTATACCCTGAACACTCACTGTCCGTTGTTTAATCTATATACTTTGGTTTCTCGTACCCTATTTTTTTACATTCTCTACTTACATAGATAGACTTATTTTACTACTTATATGTATAGACTTAGATTTTTCTGCCTATATACTATATACATTGACATTATATTCTATTTTAGATTTTTGTTTTTCCATTTCTAAGACAATTTTGTGCAATTAAGTATCATCTATCTATCTATCTATCTATCTATCTATCTATCTATCTATCTATCTATCTATCTATCTATCTATCTATCTATCTGAGATCATCTAATTAGTATTTTTGGAATATTGCATTACTGCACATTCGGGGTAAACAGAGTGAGGTTTAGTTATAGTTTATTTCTTTCACAAACATAACCAGACTATTTTAAATGTCTATAATATGCCTTGCTTGTTTAATCTCATTTGTAAATATATTAAATAAAATTTAATAATTTTTTTATTATTTTAAACACAAAAATATAACAATAATAAAGAAAAAGGATAGAGCAATGACAAAAAGCACATACATCAAATGCACGGAAAATATATATATATTTACTTCGATTGTCATACTCATAAACTTTATGTATAATAAGCGTTTCAATGTATTGTGACGTCATAAAGTTGTGATAGGCTACAGTCGTACTGAAGTCATGCTGAAGTCTAAAAGGACCTTCCCCAAACTGATTCCACAAAGTTGGACCAAAATGCATGGGTGATTTCATAGGAATATACATTTGGCCCATATAAAGCAAACAGCCTACATTCACTTAAAACTGTGAGATGTTTTTTCTACGTTTTAGAAATTATTAAGATTTATGAAAATGGTTGGGGAAAATAATGCAACACAGTTCAAATAAGCCACAACAAACAAGCCTCGTGTTGTAGTATTCATTTAATATTTTATTAATTTTGTCTATAAAGAATTAGATTTTGTTCATCATGCGATTGTGTGATAAATAAGCAGACAAGGGCCAAAATTATGTGATTAAATCAAATGGCGGTTTTGACTGGAGAAGACTTTGTGTTTTATGATTTTGTTCCAATTTATCGTTTTGGCGGCTCGGGTTGAAGCGCGTGCCCCCCTCCTCTCCTTTCCTCTGATTGGTCAGTTGCACAACGCAGCTTCTCCATTCATCCACGCGCCTGTGTTCCTCCTCACATGGAGCAGTTATCATCCACCGCCACGGCTGGTGTTTAGACGGGAACTATTGTGTTTTTCTTTCTTTTTTTCGTTTGGAGAGTGAATAAAGGCAGTGACAGCTCAGAGGCGGGTAAGTTTCCTTCCTGCACTGCACCTCGTGGTTGATGAGCGCGTTAGTTGTCCGCGTTTTGCGCGTCTGGTTTATAAGGGCGCAATGTCATACAAGCATGATTTACAAACTTTTGATCCATCTGACTACTTAAATGTCTTTAAGGACTTCCCCGGCATCTTTACATTGATGGAGGTCTGTGGGTTTATCTCAGAGTTTTAATCCGGCACCAGATGATCTTCGGGTCCTGTGGAACAGGAGCGCAGCTGAGCGGCGTTCAGATTCTGAGGGAGAAAAAAAATGCCGGCTTTAAAAACAAAGTCTTGAGTTCCTAATTGGCTGCAGATGCTGACATTCTCTGTAAGAAAACGAGTGGATTTAGACGTGTTTTCAAAAACAAGACTGTGCCACTTTGCAAGAAAACAGGTTGTAATCATTTATTTTACGCACAGGGCGGCGCATTTTTCAGAGCTACAGGCCTTTTTTTATTCTTGGCAGTGAGACAGGATTATAAGGTGCAGTGAATACAGGACAATTCATCTCAGTCAGGTGACCTTACTACCATTAATGACGTAAAGTTAACAGCGTCAATCAGCCTGTACCCGGTGCAGACAACTCTGCTGGATGTGTTTGTATATTATTTGTTGTTGTTGCTGAATCAATGTTGGTTTTAACTCACGTGGATTATAATTAAAACTTAAATATTTCATTTTTATGGCTGATCAAAATTCTGAATTAGGCTGATCCCTGGGGGCTCAAGTTGTGTGTATATATATATATATATATGTGTGTGTGTGTGTGTGTGTGTGTGTGTGTGTGTGTGTGTGTGTGTGTGTGTGTGTGTGTGTGTGAATAAAACAGCCACTGAAATCGTATAATAAATTAAAACAATTGTAAAGTGGCAGTGGTGACATATATTGCACAAGTTATGATATGAATAACTATAGGATATAATGTTTTATAATTTGATGCTGTTTCTTGTCCTTCATGGTTTTGACTGTAAACAGAATTAGAACTGAACATGTTGACAGGTTCCACGGGGACATGAGGGGGTGGTTGAAGTTGTTGATGCGCGTCCTTCCTTTGCAATAAGCTTTAAGCCGTGTTCTTCTGTGCACATGGCACTTTTGCTAATTTCTCAGTACGGCTGTGGTATTTGAAATAGAAGCGTAGTGGCAGTCTGCTGTAATTGCGGGAATAAAGGAAAGGCTAACGCCACCGGCCCCAAGCTGCCCTTTCACCCACGACTAGTAAGCTGCACTTATTAAAGCGAAAAGTGTTTCAACATGTGCAGAAAGGCCTTAGGAGGAACACGATGGGGGAAGGGCACAGCTACCTACACACTTTGTGAGAAAAAAATACAGAGCCAAAATATTGTGTTCACCATTTTCCTCATATTGTGAGTATTAGTTTGTCATTATATTTTATTTCTATTGCGTGTTTTGCTGCTGTTTTTATTGTGGTTCATGGCCTTGGTGTTGATTTGATTGCTCTCTTGGTAAACACAAGCAAAATAAAAAAATTAGTCCAATAAAGCTGCTCTGTTTTTAACACACTAGGTGCACAGTGTTTGTGGTTCCTGCAGGTCCAAGAGTTTTCTGTGTTTAAACACTTGTTTAAGGATGTCACACTATCCTTGCATTTGGTTCTGCACTCTCATTGTTCCTTCTGGGATTCAATGCTTGTCAGTTTAGGGAAATTTACAGTTTGGAAACACCTATTTGGTCCTCAAAAAAGTATATACACATATTCACCTTTAAATCCAGTTAATGATCCAAAGATGTACATTAGTGTGAATTGTTGTTTTATAGGGCTTCTGTTGTACCAACCTGACAGTGGAGTTACAAACCTCACAAACAAATCACACCTCACAAATGTAATTTCAACAGCATTAAATTGTAATGACTTGTTCGATAGTTTGGAATAATTAATAATTTTATAATTCATTTATTTGCTATTTTTATTCAAATTAAATAAATTGCTTTATTTGGAAAGAATTTTGCCACCCAAAACCATAAATAATGATATATAGTACACGATTTTTAGTCTTTATTATTATTATTATTATTATTATTATTATTAGTAGTAGTAGTAGTAGTAGTATGAGTATTAATAATAATAATATTTATATTAATATTCATAATAAAATATCTATTTTTATTAATGTTTTTGTTTTTTCATTTACCAGGAGGCCGAAAGCGACTCGTCGGTTTTTCGCCTTTGTCCAATGACAATGTTTCAGACTGTTCCTGACACTTCATCTTATGTAAAGGTAAGAGTTAAAGCAGCCGGATCGACTGACACAACACAAAATAAAGCCTTTGAAACTACCTCACCTGTTTGTGTTGTCTCACAGCTATAATCTGTATTTCAGTGATGGAAATGGATTTATTACCATTTAATTTAATTTCGCTTAACTAAATAATGTAGAGCGTTTGTTAAAATACAGTCATTACGTGGCTTCAGGTCTCTCGGGTCAAGGCTTTAAGACCGTCCAGTCGTGTCCTGTTATGGCTTTAAGACTGTAGGTCTTGCTTTAAGACCGTCGAGTCGGGTCGTGTCGGGTCGGGGCTTTAGGACTTTATGGTCGTGGTTTTAACACTGTCGGGCGTGGCTTTAAGACAGTCGGTTAGTGGCTTTAGGACGGTAACGTCGTGGCTTTAAGACTGTCGGGTCGTGGATGTAAGACTGTAGGGTCGTGGCTTTAATAAGACTGTGGTGTCGTAGCTTTAAGACTGTTGGGCCGGGGCTTTAAGACTGTAGGGTCGTGGTTTTTAGACAGGGGTCGTGGCTTTAAGACTGTCGGATGGTGTCCTTCAGACCGTCAGGTCGTGGTACGTGGATTGATTGTAGTCCTGATTGATGTGATGAGGTAAAGTGACAGGTTCCTCCTCAGAGTTTACAGCGTGGGATTGTGTTCACGCAAATCATTTTGCGGATATGTTTGCTCAGGAAGGTCCTCACAGGCAGTGCGTGCTTATTTATGTTTCCATGGTGACTCGTTGACGCCACGCGCTTCCACACAGCTCTCATCGTTGCTGTCCAATCGTCAGGACAGAAAAGGGCTTTAAGCCAGTGTTTTTTCCTTTTTCCTTTTCTTTTCTTTAGGATTTATTCCTGACAGACGTCGCACTAACACGCAATAAGCCTCGTATATCAAAAAAAAAAACGCTCGGAGCGCTCACGTGCGCCATGAAAATGAAATATCGTCTCTGGCAAAGTCGTTCATTATATATTTACAATCAGCATACTTTCCAGGACCCACTTGTTATGTTATGGAGACTTATTGCCCCTTGCATAAGGGGTCCTTTCATCCAAGACAGCGAGTTTGTGCAGCACAGTGTGCGAAAGGCCCCGGTCTGCACAGCCTGGCATTTATTTGGAGACATTAGAAACAATTTCCCTTTGAAATTGGACTTTTCTTCTGTCTTTAAAAAAATCCAGTAGATAGAACAAGCTCTATAATCCGTGGGCTAACAGGATGTTCAACCAACGATGACTAGATCCTGAGATATTGATTATTTGTGGTATTATCAAAATAATAAAAAAGTAATATAAATTAATACACATCTTACTTATTTACTACATTTAATAACCCCCGCCAATGTAAAGAGTGGCGTGTTAGGGGGTTGGCTAGCGATCTAAGGGTTGTGGGTTCAAATCCCAGGTCCAAAAAAGTTCCCAAAGTGTGTCCTTGAGCACGGCCCGTAATCTTCATTGCTCCGGAGTGATTTTCATGTAACCCTGTGTTCTGACCCAAACTATTAAGTTGGATTCTTGTAAGTCGCCTTGGATGAAAACATGTGTTAAGTGACCAAATGTAAATAATAAATTCATCTTTATACCCCATGATATGATGTCAGAACAATTTGCAATTTGGGGCATTGTTTTATGAGAATACAAGAACTTATATCATCTTAGTAACACAACGCTCAGATGTCAATCTTTGTGCAGAATATTTAAAATCTACAAAATTTTCGGTTGGAATAAACCGTGGTGCGACGTTGAGCTGGTGCTGTGCTTTTACAGTCAGTCTGAACCCTTCAGGCAAATATGGTCCAGGCGCGGTTGAAGAGCAGTGTTAGAGAAATATGCGCCTCCAGTCGAGCGAAGCCACTGCGTGGCTGCGGTCCTGTTTGGTTAAGGCCTGGCGAGACTCGAGCTTTCCAATAAAAATAAATCCCAAATTAATTATGGCCTCGAGCAAGGGGGCAGACTGTTCGCGCATGTGTATAGCAGTCGGTAGGTCGGTATTCTCCCCCCCCCCCCCCTCTCTCTCTCTTTTTCTCTAAAAACTTTTTTTTTTATTTTTGCGTGAGACTTGGACTAAGACTAATGAAGAATCCGAGAAATGCGATAATTGGGGGCGTGGTTAACATAAATTATTAGTGGCAAAACCATTAATTCAAAGTTCCGTTCTTTGCAGTTTTGCTCATTATTTTGCATAAAAGGGTGTGGTAGCTCAGTGTTTAGGGTATTGAACCTTGTGGGTTCAAATCTCAGGTCCATTAAAACTACCAATGTGAGTCCTTATCCACGCTGACCCTAATCAAGATGGGATATTTGTAAGTCGCTTAAAGTCTCAGCTAAATGACCAAATGTAAATGTAATTATCTTTTGCTCCAAAATACACCAGGCTACCAATATTGACAACTCCCTAGTAGATAAAAGTATCTACTGGCTGTCCTAAAGTTGATAGGAGTCGATAAATTACGCCATCGCCTAATTTTCACAATAGTATGTTTTTGCCTGTTTAAAGATATACAATAAATACATATAATAAATCTTTATTTGCCTTAGAAATGAGCGGTCACTCCTTAAAATAAATACATAACTTCAATGCTTTGTCTATACCCCCATTACACAAAAGATTTTTACGTAATTTTTTATATTTTTAATATGAATATAGTTGTTAAGTATTTAATCAAAAGACTTATTTGTGATCGATAAAGGAACTCTGCAACCCTAAAATACACTTTTTTGGCAGAGTAACTTATTTTATTTCAACGTGTTTTTTTTACTCGCGTTTTAAACCTAATAAAGGCAAATAGTTAAATGCAGTAATTCATTTTCTTGTCACACTGAATAAAATTACGTCTCTCTTTGTAAATAGGGGGCGGGGACAGCGGCGGTTTTGAAGAGTAACTGAAGAACATATGTGCTGAGAGTCTCCAAAACTCTCCAAAAACAGCAGAAAATGTCGCTGGATTTGTCGTTAGTCGCTAATAATAAAAAAATATACATTTTATTTAAATAGCTCGTTTCAGGACCCCAAAGACGCTTCACAACAAACAAAACCTCAAAACATAAATGCAGTAATAAAAACAAATAAAACATAGATAATAAAAATGCAGAAGCAGACAAAACTGCATGTCTTTAGAACACATCCCATGACATGGCAACCATTATTGACCTATTAATTAACAATTAACCTGAATAGATCATTGTAAGAGTAAATAGTTCTTGTTTTTTGCGTAATTGCACGCATTTATATACAACTTTTAATAACACCCGCGTTAATTGGAATGGCGCACCAACTATTTTGAAACCTAAATGAAACCATGACTGACCCCGCCCACTGCAGAGCTTTTCCAATGGCATTAAGCGTCAGGTTTCTACAGCCCGTGGTTGGAGGAAACGTTCGTGCGCCGGCGCCATGCCAGATGTTCCGCTGCACGCTGCGTAAACGGACGCGCATCCTCTTATTCTGCTACTGTTAGATGCTTACTCCCGACAAAAAAAAGTGGTTTGTTATTTTAGTGCTTAGTTTTGTACTAGAAGAGCAGCAAGTCCAAATAAGTTGGTGTCTTTATGTCTTTAACGAATCCAAATAAAGTAAACCTGTCTGAATCAGTAGTCTATGGGATAAGCACCAGACTAAAGTTCAAGGGGGAACAATAAACCAAAGTCCTGCTCTGGCAATAACTCACCTTCTGTCTGGCAGAAAGTTCTGTCTCAGACATAATTGTGTTTTAATTAAGACATTGCTGAACTCTGCACGGAAACATGCCCTTGTATTTTTCCTGGGTTTCATTAACGCAATTTCCATCCCACTACAATTTATCACAATTATGTCTTATTTATTTAAAAACTCATTGCTCATAATCCCAATCGGATAATTGTGCAGCTCCATTGTTCTTGTTCTACACACCTTCTTTACATCTGCACAGTGGATGAAGGGCTTTCAGGTTTATGTTGGAGTAAAAGTTGAGACAGTGCCGTTTTGTTCACTGAGAAAGCTCTAGGCCCCCTGACTCTAAATGGTTAAACAAGGTGTCTCCCTTAATTAGGGCGAGCTGCGCAGGCCCCCAGGCAGGGGGAAGCCTTGACCCCTAGCAGGATCCAGATGTGCTGGTCTCGAGGGGGGGCTCTCTCTTCCCCCCTCAGACCCCCAAATCGCGAGCAGACAGACTGCTTGAACGCGGTCTCAATCTTTCTCCCCTGCTCCCTGAGGCATGGAGGGGGAGTCTGGAGGTCCTGAGGTCTGGTCACGCTCTGCGTTTTAAATCTGATCGTCAATAACGTGATTCAATTGATGGGGGAAGGGGGTGGCTCAGGGGGAATCTATCTAAACGATAGGCTTTCCAGAATCCCATAATGCAGCAGAACGAATGGCACAGGGATATTTGCTATTTTCATCTCGATGTTCTCGGTTATAAATGATCGCCCTTCTAAAAAGCAACGTCTCTAACAGCTTCTGGAATGTAGCTCCATATAAACCAGTGGTTAACCATGTGCTAGTGATACCTCAAGAATGTCAAACATCAGAATGGGCCTCATATTCTATCAGTCATACCCTCTGCACATCCACTAGTGGTGGATATAACCAGTGCAGCCGCCGTCGCCTCTGCGCACACACGCAGCGCACACCGCGCACCCACGGCTCCTACAGCGGCGCGTAAATTCCACGCAGTCCGGATAAAACAGAGGGATGTTCCACGTTTTCTCGAAGTCGCCTTGTCTGAGAATAGGACGTTTAATCCAAGGAAAAGATTCTACAATACAAAGCGGCATAGAGCCGACCACCTTTTTATTCTCAAGGTAATTAAATGTTTAATGTATCTCGAGAAAAGTTATCCTGAATTTGTTTAACCTAAAAGTTTGTGGTGGATTGAAATATCTTTTCAAAGTATTATGAAACACACACAATGGAAAAATAACAACTGATTAATTTACATAGGTTTTTTATAACAGTGCGTTGTCACAAAGCAGCTTTACAGTGTGATGAGGCTAAACCCCCAAAGGGCAAGTCGACGTGATAGTGGCAAGAAAATATTTTTAGGAAGAAACCTTGTGAGGACCAAGGCTCAGTGTGGGATTTATCCTCCTTGAGCGTATCAATAGTGTAGGACAGCCATACAGATTGTTTAGAGATCAGGTGTCCGTATTCAACAACTGAAAAAAGTGTATAGACTAAGTCTAGCGAGTCCAACAGAAGTCAAGTAATCTTTGTAGCTGCAGTGCACCAGCAGTGCCATGGACAAAGACCTGACGACACCTCAAAAATGGTGGTTGTTGACCAAAAGCACGGTGACTGATGTGCTCCTGAGGGTAAGGGTGGTTGTGGAACTGGACTCTGTGGTTAAGGTGACAAAGGGGAGGACACTAAACTAACTGCTCTCCATTATGGATGATGGTAACCCACTACATACCATCATTATGGACCAAACGAGCAAGTTTCGAGGCAGACTCCTTTCACAGAGCTGCTCCACAGACAGACTTTTGGGGCTTTTTAACTCTACTGGTGGGGCTGGTAAAGAGACAAAAAAGGGACGTAGCTTTTTGGCACTATGGTCATTATGTAGCATTTAGCATCCACTATTGAACACTTTACATAAATACATATATTCATGTTACTACTAAATATTATTCTTTCATTCTAATTGTTAATTACTGAACTGCCAATTATATCAATGAGCTCAATTACATTTTTTGGTCATCGTCAATACTATTATTACTATTGTTGTACGTATAACTTGTTTTATTATTGTATTAGGACTGTGAGGTTTTGCTGCTACTGGTTGCTAAATTTCCTCCGGGATAAATAAAGTATTCAATCTGTCTATCTAAAATGCGTCACACATGTAACGAGCCGCCATCCATCCTGTAAATAGTTCCCAGCCAAAAACATTTGGTAGAGGAAAGAACCGCTATTGTCTTCGGGTCTTATCTCCTCGGGACAAAGTATCCTGCTTTTTTTCGGGGGCTGTAATGAAGGCAGGGCCAGCAATGACACACGCGCGCGCCCGCGCGCACGCACGCACTCTCGGGCACAGACGCAGACGGGCTCCTCTGTTCGCGCGCGCGGTGGCTTCATTTCTCCCCAAATGCAGAGGGCGAGAAAAGCGAAAATAACCGAGATTTAGTGGAACGGGTTCGGCGACCCCCGCGCCTCCGCTGTGGACCCGGGGCTGGACGGCGTTAAGGCGCGTGTCATGTGTGGGATGGTACCGGGTTCGGCTGGAGTGACAAAATGGACGGAACTATTAAGGTAAGGCCGGAGGATGGCGCGCTCCTTCAGAACTATTCCGGCAGCGTCTGCGCGTCTCTCTGGCTCACCATTCTCTTTCTAAAGGCTTTCCAAACCTTTCCAAAGACGCACAGACTTACCCAGTTTCCCTTTCTTCTGGGTTTTCCTTCCTTTCTTCAAAACTTGCTTAAGAGATGAAAAAAAAAGAAAGTTCTGATGGGGAGGAGAAAACGCCGCTTTCAGTTGGAACCCACACGCACTGAAAAAAGAGACGCGCGTCTGAGTCCAAATTACAGAAGAACTTTCAGGATGTTTTCCGGCTCCTTAATCCGAGACCTTGTGTTCTGTATGGGTTGGATGAAGTTGTGAGGTTCTATTGATTCGCGTTGCGTCGTCGTTCTTTTTTCACTTCTTTTTCTTTTTTTCCCTGAGACATCATAAAGCGATGGCTCCATCTGTGGCGCACAGCCCGGGGTCCTCAAACCCCTAGCCCACCCACTGCAAACGGCAGGGTGCAGGTTTTTATTAATCTGTGATCTTTAAAGTATTGTAACTAAAGCCAATGGTTCTCCAGCTGTACAGTGTGCTCAATAACGGAGGATATAACTGGAATGTTTGTGTAAGTTTAGATTTGGGTTGAGTAGTTGTAAATTATTATTATTATTATTATTATATTATTATTTACATTTAGTTATATAGAAGATGCTTTTATCCAAAGTGACTTTCAAATGAGAGAGAAACACGTCAGTAGTCAAAGAGAAACCAGCTATAGGATTGTAATTATACAATTGCTTCACTTGCTATTGCTATTCTGCTGATCTATATATTTAATTTGGAAACCATGTTAAAGAATAGTCAAGATGGGATACAAACATTGACACAAGCATGTCAGAATGCAGGAATCTATTTTATTAAAAGATAAAATACACATTTTAGGTTGTAATAACCTGTAAACAAGTTAATGAGGCTCTGTGGCACGGAGATGATAATTATTGTGATTATAATGAATTATTCAATAAGCTCTGTTCTCTATTCTGCTGTCCTATGTCTTTAATTTGCAGACCACGCTAAAGGACAGGCCGATTAGGATAAACATTTAAATGACTTTTACAACACTAGATACACCTATCTCAGATTTAAGGTTCTGGGATAGCATGTATCTGAACAACCGTAAATAGTAAATAATTTAGTGGTAATTCATTCTTTTTAGGTTGTATATGGCAACAGTGTTGATTATTATTATCATTGTTAATATTAAAAGTATTACAACCTGATATTATTTAAGCAACAAACAGTTGGCATGTCTTGATTTGTAACTGTAGCCCCACACAAGGTAAACCAATCATGAGTAGGTGTCTCCAGCATTGTGGATTTCCTGTTCAACACAATCTGGTTTCCTGACAGGTTTCCTTTTCCTCCCTTAACAAAAGAACTGGAACATGCACTTTATCTCCACCTTGCAAAGTATAGAACCGACCAAGCCCATTCCACTCTGATGCATCTGGATGTGAGCGGAGATGCCATCATAACAAAAGGCTCCCCAGACTGAAATCACCCAGTTAAAAGGGCAGCAACCTTTCGATATTTTCAAACATGAACCTTTTCTTACTTTCTGCACCTACGGTTGTGAAAATAGGTGTCGTAGGTGCTAGTTACGGTCAATTTTCAAAGCCACACTATTGCAGGGTTGTGCTTCTCCCTGGAAGAAGTAAGCTATGTAGGCATAGTTAATTATTGGTTTAATGCATTTTAGCCTCATTATAATGAAAACCTTGTTTTTTTTTTCCTTCATTTTGGCCTATTTTGTGTAGTAGTATAGTACAGACACAGAGACTCACATACTTATATATATATATATATATATATAACTCTTTTCAAACAATTTGAATACCATGTACAAGTTGATTAATTTCCGTAATTCCATTCAAAAACTTAAACTTTCATACATTATAGATTCAGGTCCCTGAATTTATGAGTTTCCAGCTAAAATTTTGCAGGGCAGGAATGTTTTAAACTAAGTGTGCCACACTAATCATCTACTAAACAGTAGAGGTAAGGAACAAAATTAAAACTGTTTAAGGTCCAGTGTGAAATATCAACAGTCAGTCCTGATTTGGGGTGCAATGTCCGGTGCAGGTCACTGCAACAGTCTAGCAGAGGACATCATGATTCCTTCTGCTGGGGATATTTCTGGAGATGTAGATTTCATCTTTCAGGACCGGGCCCCTGCCCAAAATGATGTATAAATGAACATACTAAATACTTGAAATAGTTTAAATTGTGGGCCCTGAATCTATAATATATAAAATTCCCATAAATATAAAACATAAAACATAAAACAACTTCCCATGATATA
>JAOUQT010000029.1:2110920-2131394 GCA_025769995.1 Xyliphius kryptos
CAGATAGGGATTCGAACCGGGAACCCCCAGCGCTGAGAGGCGATCGTGCTACCCACTACGCCACCGTGCGGCCCATTAAGCAGAAGATAATGCATGAATAAATTATGAGTAATTATTATATAAAAAAAACTCTAATGAAAACGTTGTATTGGAACATCAGTGAATTTTTGGATACAACGTACATCTACAAAGATTGTTTAAATGTAATTTGCTGAGGCTTTTTAAAACATACAAAGGATGTGGTGTAAACGTACAAAATACGGAACTAGGCATCAAAACATTTTTGGGGTCGAGGCTTAGCCCTGACAAGCTGCTACTGTCTGACTCCTGTGCAAGATGGCTTGGATTATATATCCATATCAACCATGATTTCTGGAAGGACTTTAATGTAAAGCAAATATGAATGTAATTGTTAATGGTATTATTGTCTTCATCATGTCAAAAACGCAATGAACATTAATTTGAAATTGAACGCTACTGAGATTTGGGTCGGATATCGTTTCTATCGTTTGTACTCCCTAACCACTTAAATAACGATAAAGGCTGATGTGGTCGTTAAAAATAAGACGTATATTTTCATGAATGTCCAGCGGGAAACCACATCTAAATCTAGAGTGATCCCAATTTTTTATCGTCACGTCAGATTAAATTAGTGTTATGCTTGTTGAATTGTTAGCTGCTGTATAATTGCCATAATGCTGCCATTTTTGCTCTAAGGTAGATTTTGTATTCATATAGAATCATTGCTGGTCTCTTAGAATCCATCATGAAGAGGGTTGTCATTGTTAATCACTTTGCAGAGTAGGTTGTTGAGCAATACTAAAGTATTACCAAAAATGTCATCATATAAAAAATATTAAGCATGTTTTTCTTCCTTTTTTCTTCTGGCATATATTTTAGCATTATGGGTTCGGGGATGGAGGGGTCGGTTAGTGGCTGCTTGTAATACTTAAGAATTTAAATTCTTTTTCCATGAAGAGACAAAAACTGATATTCAGTACTGGAAAACAAGTATTCCACACTGATTTATTTAGCATTCTAATATTTAACTAATGTCTTAGTTTATTGACAGATTTTAAAGGGTGAATAGCTGAATATTTTTTCGTAACTGTACATATGATTTAAGAATCCACAATGAACACAAATTGCACCACACAATAGGGGCTTTTTCTTTAACCCGTTTACGATGGGACAATTTCTGGCATTTCATATCCCTATAACTCCTCGGGACAGCCAAGTTTTGTTTGGCAGGTCCTCTTCAACCATGAAGAATTTTGATAAGCATCCCATCCAAGCTCTCTCCCCTTCTGATTGCCCTCAGCCAGGGGTTGGCCCAGACACGGCCCAGGTGCATGGCCTCAGGAGCCTACCTGGCAAGCATTCTTCCTCTGTACTGCACGGGATAGTTTATTCCTAATTTACGGGGGCAACATGGTTCATTCCTCTTCTAGGGGTTCTCTTACATGATACAGCCCCGCCCGCTTTGGCAAAGTTCCTCTGACATGAAAAAAAAACAAGTTATCCAGCTCCAATCCAAACGAGATTGCATAATAAATAACACATCACGGAGATGTCACACATCTGTGTTTGTCTATTCTGAGGAGAACTGATAACCAGAGTTTTAAGAATAGCGGGCATGAACTAGAAATCATAGGTCCTCCATCTCCAAAAGAGTCATGTCTAGAATCTTTTGGAATTAAAAGGATGAGAGAAGCAGCTGGCCCATCCCAGCTTTATGGCAGGTCAGCTTGGACGTGGGTGGAGTTTGTGTGCTTAAAAGCGGCTGTTCTAAAAAAGAAGAGAAAAAAACAGCCAGATGAACTTCGGCAGCGTGAGGTAATGGGAACTTCATTCCATGGGTGTCAACAGTTTTGTGCGGCCAGCCAGGCCGAGGGCCTGCGTACAGCCAGAGAGCATAACGGTGCCTTTGTGAGCTGCAGGGTAGAGGCGAGCTAGGCAGAGCATTCTCAGGATGCTTTTTTTTTTCCTCTCAGGAGAGGCTGGCGTTCTGCGTTTTCATTAGGAATACTTGCCTCGGGACTGAGCCTTAGCTCAAGCATGGGGCATTGTGGATCTGCTGGCCACTCTGCCTTTGATTTAGATCCTGTGTGCTTTGGAAGCAGATTTGCAATCCTCCCACAATTTGAATTGCGTTGGCTGCAGTCCTAAGCAAAAATCAAATAACATTAAGAGAGCTGCTCCTGTCCAAAGGCTTCCTCTCTGAGGACTTTTTTAGCTTCATTTATCTCCACGAAGCCCAAAGAATATTGATGTGCTACGTAACTGCACCTCTGATATGTAAAGTAATGTAATGTCACAGTATGAAACAGTGTAATTATTAAAATGAATAAGTTAATAAGATGAGCTAATTAAGGTACCTATTTGGGAGATAAACTGAGACAACAATGAAAATTTGAAGGTGCTTTTGTAAATTTACACTTAAAAAAGTGGAAGACAATTGCATGCTGTATTTTAAAAGCTAATTATGATAAAAATGCACCTAAGATGATGTGAGAAAGTGATATTGCAGTTTTCTCTTTGTACATTTTTTCCTTTTCATACTTTTGTAGTCCTTTCGTTTCATTATACTTCCCAAAACTCACTCAGAACTTGAGGGCACATTTGAATCCTGACTAATGTCATACTTCCGAGCATTAACATGGTGAGTTACACTCTGGTATAATTTACAAATACTTATGGGTGTGTATATTTGCTTGGGTGTGGTTGACTCAGAGACCCTTGAGATCTAAAACATAAGCATGTAGTTGTTTTTTCCCAGATACAACACAAATGTTATAAACAATTATAGAGACTGTGAAAAAGACGAGGCTTCTGGTTCCTACATGCATAAATAAATGCACACGTTGCACACACACACACACACACACACACACCATGACATATGTTCATGCATACCGGCATGACTTAGCAAGAGACCACAGAGTCCTCTGAGGCAGCCGTTTGCAAATCTCTGTGTGGGATCATTTCATTCACATCTGTGTACATGTTTTGTGTTTAAATCTGTTTATTCAAAGTCAGATTAACCTTCCGGTGTGCCATCAAGATAATACAGTGTGGGGATGGGTAGATACGCTCCTCCTGTAGCTTTTAAAACATTTACTGCAATATTGTGTAATGTACAGTGTTGGGCTTCTTGTACATTCTTCGATGTTCCCATCTAAAAATAGTCGTGAATACTACATGTTCTACCCCACTACATTTATTTAACAACTTTAGATACATTTGATTTCAATATTTTACACAATAGATAATACAATCTTCACAATATTTTGTTAAAGTTAGTCGTCCTGTTAGAACAACGATGTGCATGGTGGCTAAAGGCTCACTGAATATCAATACTGCAATATTCTTTTTTCTTTCTTTCTTTTTTGATCTTTTTGTCTACTGTACTTACACACAGAGGAGTAATTTAATCCATCAGTGCTGTGAGACACACACATTTACACACACTAGTGAAGTGGTGAGGTGGGCAGCCTTTTATATGACACCTGGGGAGCAGGTAGCTTACTCAAACACATTTCAGCCATAGAACATAGAGAGTGGTGGCTCAGTGGATAGGGCGTTGAACTAGCAATCTAAGGGTTGTGGGATCAAATCCCAGGTCCACTGAAGTTACAAATGTTGGTCCTTGGGCAAGACCCTTAACCCTCATTGCGTCAAGGATTCTGTATCAACCCTGTGTTCTAATCCTACTCAAGTTGGGATATTTGTAAGTCGCTTCAGATAAAAGCGTCTGCTAAATGTAAATGTAGAACTTGGTGGGACTGAAAATCGAACCAGAGACCTTCCGGTCTGGTGGAATCCCCTGCTATGCAAATGGACTTTGCAAAAAAACAATGTTTAACAGAGTCCGTACTTAATCTGTGTGATAAGATGTGGTGTTAATAAACAACAACCAAAAAGGGTTGTTCAGGAAAGATGCAGAATGGATTATAATCCCTCTTCATGTCTTTGTCAGAATAAGACATGTGGCTAGTTTACATTTCATACATTACATTTACTTATATAGGCTGTATAACAGACACTTGCTATAAAAAGAAAGAAAGAATCGCCAGATTGAGTAATGCGCAGGGTTGATGGTGCTGCAGTCTTGCTGTTTTTTACTTAAAATACTGACTTGTGTTGTTCTCTCATTTGTAAGACGCTTTGGATAAAAGCGTCTGCTAAATGACTAAATGTAAATGTAAATCTTATCTCATACTTGTTAAAATGAAGTAATTTTTTTAGTTTTTAGTCTCTATTTCTTAGTAAGGTTTAACAAATCTACCTAAGCTATGCATTGAATAAATGTACTTATGTGTACAAAATCCATACAGGCGTGGTTGGATGAAGATGTGTAGGAACTTGACTGGCCCACACAGAGCCTTGACCTCAACTCCTTTAAATTGAACAATATCTATAATGTGAGCCTGACCCTTTTGATTTAAATAAGTGTCTGACATCACAAATGCTCTTCTGAATGAATGTGCAATGTTTCCAACAAACACCCCAAAATCTTGTAGAAAACCTTCCTGGGTGACTGAAAAACAATTATGAGCTTTTATGGGGTGGGAGGGTGAGTATGTGGAATGTGTTTTTTTCCCGTTGTGTGAAGAGCAGTTCCGGTAATTTGAGTACTTGGTATACAAATGCACGTCATTTTAAAAAGTTCATCAACCTTTTTTTACAACACAGTTTTAAACAGCATGGCCTGCATGACCAGGGCCTGACCCAAATCTGGATCTCATGAAAATGCAAAGCCACATGATGCTGGAGGCTGGTGGTGCATATTACAGTGAGAGAAAAAATCCAGATTATTCGTCGTGATTGTCGCCCGTTTGCCAACGTGCTTTCAATTTGGAGTCAATAGGAGAATTTGTTTAAATTACACTAAGTGGTCAGTTATGCACCCAAACAGTGTCTCAGACTATGATCTACTGATCATCTAATGATCTACTGAGAGAAGGACAACTGTATATGTACAAAATACGTAAAAGCATTTTGTGCAGGAGCATCACTGAAGCTAGTAACAGTCACTGCTTGGACAAACTTAGCGTAAGACCTTTGATAGTTTACTCAGACCATAAACACGGGTGGCTTACACTTACTGCTGCCTCTACATCTCCTTTTACCTCTCCATGTTCTTTTGTTGTGTTGTTTACTCTCTATATATTGTCTTAATTTGTCTGTTTAGTAAGAAATATATATATATACCACTGTGAGTAATAACTGCAAGCTTGAAAGTCTGGCTGTTAATCATTCTAACAACAAATTATTGCTCAGAAAAGTAGCTTAACACTAATCAATGAAAAATCAAACTTCTTTAAATGCTAATGTGTACATTTTGACCAAAATAAATTAGGAAATCAATATACATAATAAATGCACATTAAAAAACAAACCATTAAAACATATTTTGTAAACAATGCACTGCATGTCCGCTGTTGTAGCTATATGGCATTTTTCTCTTGGATGTCTTTGGGTACGTATGACACAGTCAAATGATTTTTATAAGATACAGGAAGATTATAGAAGAAAATATGACCATTTGTGCCAAGAAACTACTTGTTATAGTTGGATCTTTCAGCATGTTAAACTTCCAGTACAAACATCTTAATCCACACACATGCTGGAAAACATCCAGAGGCAAATGTAATAATGGAGATTTAAATTATACAAGAAAGCTTTTCGTGAAATAAAAATCAAACAATTAATGTGTTGTTATGGCTAAATATTGATTTCAATCCTGATTTGGAAGTAACTCCTATAGTTTGACAATTCCACAGTTTTAAGTTGCAAATTGTTGTTTTGAAATTTTAGTAGCAATAAGAAATGATTTGCTTTTTACTGAACCCTTTAACAGTGATGTCAATGTGATGAATTCTGAAACATGGCAGCTTGTGATTCATTCCAATCTTGTTTTTAAAGTTTCTGAAGAAATATTTGATACATCTTACTTTGTTATGAGCCCTTACTGTATGAAACTTTTAATTTTAAATACCTTGAATAATAAATACCCGAAATAATATTACTTTATTAATTATATTATTAATTTATGTTTGTTACCAAAATACATTTAAGTATTAACATTTATACAGAAGTACTTAATACAACGCAGGACAACAACAAATATATAAGAAGAAGAATAAAAATTGTTATTTTCTTAACAGACAATAAAAGTAATAATAATTATAATAGAACATAGACACTAAAACATTGTTTAGTTGAAATGTGTAAAGGTGAAATGTTCGGTCAGTCAGATTCTCTCTCACTGTCTAACTCTGCGCTTTAGCCGGGAGCTATGTGGGGGTTTATTTTTCTTTTGGGGCAGCAGTGTTTGATTGCTGCATGGGGATCGCACCCCACACAATGGCTGCCCTGTTCACTCATTCCAACATTACGGTGTTCTGGTGAGGGGCCTTGAGGTTAAAATATGAACGCAGCTTTCCTTTCTTTTTCCCCACGAAACACACACACACACATTTTTCTACTCCACCTTTCTTAAAAAAAGAAGAAAAACAATTTAAATAGCATCTCTCTGATCTTTATTCCTCCCCTGTACAATGCGGGGACATTGGGATTGTTTGTCAAAGCTCAGATTCTCCCTCTGGCCGTCATATATTCAAGATCTGCATATGTCGTGCTTACAGATGGTTTAAAGTTTATTATGAACTTGATGGATTTGAATTAATTAATTTAACAATATGTAGAAAAAGAAAAAATAGAATGGAAGTGAATGAATGTTAAAAAGTATTTTAATTTTAGGAATAAACCACCCCCTCAGACCTCTCACCCACACACTGGAATTTAATATTTCTGATTGATTTAGGAAACCACAATATATTTTTAATGCTGTCGTATAATCCGTGTGTTGCAGGTAGCTCATCGCTATCATACAATACACCATCTCATTCAGACCAGAGTCCTCGTCTTGGTGCCAAAGAAGGTAAGAATGGAATCCAGATTTTATTTTTAACTTAATCAAGTCATCAAAGTCATCAAAGAAGTGTTGTTTAAACAGCCTTTGGAACAAATCTGAGCATTATCTCATCAATAAGTGCAATAAATAACTACAATGATGCATGTTATCATCACTCTATTGCTTATCCTGTCCCTTTTCACTGGCTGTTTGTACGATAGCACAGGTCTGAGCACTCAGCAGGTGCTGTTTTGTTCAGAGTAAATAAAGAAGCGTGGTGGTTGAGTCTTCCATTCAGCTTCCACCTGAATGTGAAGTTCAAGCATTAGACCTCAATGAGCAGATAATTAGCAAGACAAAAGCCACGTGCCTTAGTTTCCAAAGCCACCGTGGAGCAGAAATAGGAGGGCAGTACAGTGTGAGGAATATTTGTGGGGTTGAGGGACAGGTGTCGTGGCCCACAACACAAAGAGACGGAGATGGTGCAAATGAATAGTAGCATTAGGACTGAATGTCTACATCAGTAGTGCAGACCTGTTGAGTTTAATGAGCTGCAGTGTGACCTGTTAGTTTAGTGTTTTGACTTCCACAGATTCAACAGTGATTATTAATTTATCACAGTAATAATTTATTGTAATAGATAGTTATTTGACATATATCTAAAATTACTAATATGTTGGCGTTACTTGTTATTTATTTCCATTCATCCATTATCTTCTGCTTATTCCACTACTAGGGTCACGGTGGTATTCCCCATGCCCATCAAGGGGAGAACATCTCGGGCGCTGGGCAGATACACCCAGCACAGGGCGCCAATCCATCGTTGGGCACACACTCACGCGCAATTCCACAGACTTAATGGGCAATTTAGAGCATTCAATTTACCTGAAATCCTTGTTTTTGGACTGTGGGCGGAAACCGGAGAACCCGGAGAAAACCCATGCGGACACGGGGAGGACATGGAAACACACAGATCGGGATTCGAACCGAGAATCCCCAGCGCTGAGAGGCGAACGTGTTAACCACTAAGCCACCGTACCGCCCACTTGTTATTTCCTTTAAAAGTAATTAAATTACTTACCAATTACTGCATGAAGGGTATCCGAAATGTTTGCTTTGATTCGTTTGTTCTGAGCATATTTAGCTCAGACCCGCACAACGAATACAGCTTCATGTTTCTGTCCTTGATCTCGCAACGGAAAAAGAATGAACATATCGCTAATACATCCTAAAGCAATGAGCAGTGTTGTGATTCAGTCTAAAGCTTTATCAAGAATCATAGGATTGAGAAATGTACTGAATCTACGAAAATTTTGAACTTTAAAACCCAGTTTAGTTTTTTATGATGTTCATTCCTTTCTTTAGCTAATATATGATGAGGTTTTAATGGACGTAATTGTCTTTTAATTTTACATTGTTTACACCAGGATCTAGCTGTATTAAAGTAACAACCACAAGACAGTCACAAATTCACACACTTTATTCATTCACATTGTTAGACTATATACTTTTTTATATAAATCGGACCGTTTCAGGCTGCTTTATAGTTGCAATAACTTTCTTAAAATGTTCTCTAAAGCAGACCTGTAAAAACAGATAACTTTTAGGATCTCAGCATTGGACTATCTTGGTAGAACCAGAAGAAATGCTGAAGTGATAAGTGCCTGAGAAAAGAGCGGTTTAACTGAGCAGCGTTGAGCAACGTCTTTAAGTTCCTCATTAGAGCCATTAGTACCAGCGACATTTTAGATTAGATAAAGCAAATGGACCAGATGACCTTCATTACTCAACACGATGATTGACACGATATAATTAAACATCAGGCATTAATGCTGTACCTCACTGAATACATTTTAAATAGATTATTATAATAATATTATTAATAGATTATGGGGCCCATAAATAAGATAAAATTTGACCGTAAACAGACAATGGTACAGATAATCCATACTATTTTTTTAATTTGGTTTATTCGATTTTTCTAACATTACATTTTCATTACACTACATTTGGTCATTTGGCAGACGCTTTTATCCAAAGTGACTTACAAGTATCCCAACTTTATAGTTAGGGTCAGAACACAGGGTTGTTCACAGCATCCCTGAAGGGTTAAGGGCCTTGCTCAAGGACCCACATTGGTAACTTCAATGGACCTGGGATTTGAACTTCAGATTGATAGCCCAACAACCTAAAAATTGAGCTACCATGTCCATATTGAGGTAAAGATCACGTCTGACGCTGGCTTACAGGAGAATCTCTGGATCTGTCCCCTCTTACCTTCTATCCGTCTTTCCAAAATACACTCTGACTCGTTCACTCTGCTTTTCTGATGAATGTCGCCTGGTCATTTGATCTCACCATGGTGCTAATTCACCACTGCTAAATGGTAGAACAATCTTCCCAAAACTGTCGGTGTCCCTTAGCATTTTCAAAAAACTTCTCAAAACACATTTCGTTCACAGGCAGTTGTTATGAAAAAGGGCAGCCAGATCAGATAATGATTAGGTTTGAGCACACGATAGTGGCAGCTGGTTCTCCTTAACTACTGTCTTTGTAGAACAGATCTTCAGAAGGTTCCATTGGGTCAGATCTAGAAATGTGTATGTAGAAAAGTGGAAGTAACTGCAAAGAGGCTCTCACAGACTAATTTTTGGGGCTTTCTTGAGTTTGCATTCTTACTGCCAGCAGTAGCTTTGTGTGATTTGTATGCTTTATGGTTGTAGTGTAGACTGCAAATCACTCATAGTCTAGTTCTCACCCTGCAGTAATATATAAAATAACTTTCATATTGCAAGTCGAAGAAATATTATCTGTTTATTTCAGTGCAAACATTCAACAAAATGAAATACTTTCATTGCGGCCAACTTTAAAGGGCCTTTCCCAGTTGTTATCACCAAAATTGGAACCCTAAATTGTATTTACTCTGACTTTTGACTTTCTTTGTTTTTAAAAGATCATATGGATACGTATCAGAATGCGCGATAAATGCACAAGACAGTACAGTTATAGACTGAGCGAGCATATGACCCATGCTGTGCAGTTTAGAGACAGTGTTGGTCTAGACGGCTGGCTGAGCCACACTCCTGTTTTGACTAGATTTTTTGACGAGCGGCAGCCTGGTCTCTCAGGAACCACCACACCCAGAGCAGAACAGCTGAGATGATTAGAGGCAGCGCAGTGGAAAATCAAAGTGCTTTAAGTCTTTTGGAGCTCAGGTTTTATATGTTTCAGCGCCATTAACAATGCTGAGCTAACAACAAGAAACTCACACAGGACTTTTTGCATCAGTTATGTTTTATCCAGTTTATTTTTTTAGTCTGGTTTACTTATTTTGTTCTCTTTTCATCCCGTCCATGCTTTGAGAGGTATTAAGAAATATCAGCCACTTCTTTATTATGTTTTAAGAAATCAAATCAGACAGTAGTAACGATCACTGCCACTGTTTTCTTTTCAAATTCCGACGGTGTTTCGTCTACACGCTCTCATTTCCCTCCCAATCTCCCTATGCCTTGCTTTTCCCCATTGGTTTGTGGCCTTCTCCTGGAAGGAGGTAGAATGGTGTGTGTTTTTTCACAGTGGAGGGGGTGAAAAAAGCTAAGCAAAAAGGGGGCCAGGAAAACAAAGAAAGGTTGTGTTTGTAGCCTCAGCAAGCAGGAAACGTTTCTCACTCAAGACTCTCTCTCGCTGCTTCTCTTTCTATCTCTCTCACTCAACAAACCCTGGTCAAGACCGCTCTAGAGAAAAAGAGCATTGAGACCTGTGAGGAACAGCAGACACAATGAAGTGTAGCTCCAGTACAAAACCAAAATCTTGTCTCAATCGTGTCTTTTGAAAAAGGAATTGGATTTAATTCTTAGAAAAATGAATTCTCATGCATGGAAATGTTTACAATTTACACAGTAGACATCCTTTTCAACCTCGTCATGCTGCCTCTCTGAAACTTCACACAGACTTCTACAGATTTGATCATCAGCCCATAGTTGGCTCAAGTTGTACTGTGATTGTGAAATTCTTGTTAACTTATTCCAATCAAAACATTAGGTTTGGAATCAGTTAAGCTAAATATTTAGCAGCAAATGACTATTAATCAAGAATTTTATGACTGACCACCAGATGATGGCAGTGTTAGATTAAATTTACTGAAGTACAGCTGCGTGATCCTATTCACTATCAAGACTAATGAAAGGAACCAATGGTCATTGTATTACTTTGCACAAATGGTTTTGAATAAAGGTTTTGAACAAAGGTTTTGAACAAATGAATATCTATGTTTTATTTATGTATCATTTATATTAAGCATAAGCATGTAAATCAATCACAATTCATGAGATTTAAGTTATTTGGATGTTTGGGTATTCATCGTCCTGCTTTTATAATTATCCATTATCTTCCGCTTATTCCTCTACTAGGGTCAGGCTGGGTTCCCCATGCCCATCCAGGGGAGAACATCTAAGCTGTTGGGCAGATACACCCAGGATAGGGCGCCAATCTGTCGCTGGGCACGCACTCATTCACACACACACACTATAGAGGGCAATTTAGAGCACTCAATCTACCTTTAATCCATGTTTTGGGATTGTGGGAGGAAACCAGAGAACCCAGAGAAAACCCACGCAGACACGGGGAGGACATGGAAAGTTCACCCAGATCGGGATTCGAACCGAGAACCCCCAGCGCTGATAGGCGACCATGCTAACCACTAAGCCACCCTGCCCTTTTATAATGAATTTAAATATTATTAAAATGTTCTTTGTTCTTTCATTTGTTTAAAATATAACAGACGCATGATTATGTTGAATTTTTATTCTCACCAGTGCTTTATAGTTATAGTTAATGTTCCCTCATAATAGACATTACTTTAAGGGCACTAGTTCAAATCACTGCAAAGTAAATGAGTTTCCCCCTCCTTATCCCACCCCCATTCTGCAATAAAATTAGTAGAGAGGTGGTCAGTCTGTTTTGTTTTTCTGGTGCACTTTACTACCTTGGTAGAAATCTCTGCAACATGATGCCGTAAGCAATCAGTCGCTTCATTAAGGCCATAAGGCCACAGCCAGACTGTCTGAGAAATGGGGATAATAATTAAGAGTGATAGTTGGCTAATTTCCTTCTGGGACAAAAAGACCAGCATTATGCTGCGAGGCAGAGCATATCTGCTTTAGAACCACATATGAGAATGCTGTGTCTTTCCAGAACCTCTGAGGAAAACTACTAAGCGTCTCCTTTATTTCCTGCTGTCTGATTTTTTTCTTTCTTTCTTCGTATCCTCCAACTCCTTTGAGACCCCTTTTCCAGGTTATATCTTTAGCAAAGGAGAAAGTCGATCTCTTGAGGTTTACAACAGCAATGTTCAAAATGGATCGTTGGATTTCTAGGAAAGCCTGATTTTAAAATGATTTAGAGCCGTAAAGATCTACATGGAAACGTTTCATTGTGGTTTTATGGCCTTGTGTATATCTATGTTCAAATTCTGGTTAGTGTGTTGCAGTGTTTCTTAGTGTAATTTATGGTAGCTCTGTAAGAAACACTGCAAGCCAGATAAAACCACACACCCCTGATCCAAACATCCACTCTTTCATCTCTCTGAATAAAACACTTTTGTCAATAAGAATGTGGTGATATAATAAAGTCATTAAATAGATTTGCTTTCGTTCTCACAGATGCCTCATATGATGCTGTACGGAGGGCGGGCTGGTCAAACAACATACACAGTAGTAAAGGTATGTTTGGTTTTTATACATTAAAACTTTTGTGTTGAGCATAAAACTAAATATTATGATTTTATCCAAAGAAACTAACAAATCCAACTACAGCAGGGTTACGGTTTTAGTTAGGGGACTCAAATCATGAATTCTAGATGATCTGAAACCCTTGAACACTCAATCTTCTGGTCTTTAGTCCAGTACCCTAAGTACTAAGCTACCATATGTATAGCCTACTATAAAATGGGTGTTCTAATAGAAATTGTGTTTAATTTAGCTTAATACTTATAGTGTTCACCTGTTTGAATTAAGTTCTCATTGCTCCTTTTGTCTTATTGGTACTTTTTTTTGTTTCTTACTTCAGTCTTTTTGTATGCTTTGCTGGAATCCCTGTCTTTATTAAGGATTTGTTTAGGGATGTTGAATTGTCATAGCAGAAATACTGGACAATTAATTATTACATTTTATTATGTGCTAAAACTCGCAACTTTTTTTATCAATTAACTATTTTCATTTAACCTTCTCACGAGCAGCCCTTATGACATGGTGTGACAGTTTTCCACCAGTGTTTTTTTTTTTTGGGTATGAAGTTAGGCATGAAGGAACAGTGGCTTGATTTGTCTGTTCACATTCTGACTCTTATTTCCCAGGCTCCCCTACTGTGGTTTCTCAAAACATTTCTAAGAGCACTGAACAAACGAGGCCTCAGCCAGGTAAAAAACAATAACACACCGCATACTCACTGTCATTCAATCCATCCCACAAATCACCTAATAAATCATGGTTGCACTTCAGTGTAATTTATATGAATGAAAATGTGACCTATGGTACTCATTCCATGTTTGCTTCTTCAGATCCGTATCAGATTTTAGGACCAACAAGCAGTCGCCTTGCAAACCCAGGTGAGTGACGCTTATTAACACAATATATTTTAAAAATGTAGTTCCTTAAAAATTCTAACGCTCAATAACTGTATAATCCAAGTTGCATTGTTGATTTCATCTGTCCTTAATGATTAATATAACCCATCAGTTGTTTCATTTTTCGTCCAAATTATCGCAAGTCTATTGCAAATAATAGTTTTGCTTGTTCTTGTTGACTTGGTTTAATATTTGCTGTTTGTATGTCGTTAAATCCAGGCTCAGGGCAGATACAGCTGTGGCAGTTTTTGTTGGAGCTGCTGTCTGACAGTGCTAATGCCGGCTGCATTACGTGGGAAGGGACCAACGGCGAGTTCAAGATGACTGACCCAGACGAAGTGGCACGACGCTGGGGAGAACGCAAGAGCAAGCCGAACATGAATTATGACAAGCTGAGCCGTGCACTGCGCTACTATTATGACAAAAACATCATGACCAAGGTGCACGGCAAACGCTATGCCTACAAGTTTGACTTCCATGGCATCGCCCAAGCCCTGCAGCCCCACCCGTCGGAGCCCTCAATGTACAAGTATTCACCTGACCTGGCTTACATGCCATCCTACCACCCCCATCAGCAGAAGGTCAACTTTGTGTCCTCGCACCCTCCCTCTATGCCTGTCACGTCATCCAACTTTTTCGGCCATTCCAATACTTACTGGAGCTCACCTACTGCAGGCATTTACCCCAGTGCCAGCGTGCCACGACATCCCAACACCCATATGCCTTCCCACTTGGGCAGTTACTACTAATTTCCTGTCCTCTAAGCCACATCTGCCCACACCTGGGGCAACCCAAATCTGCACTCAGAAAAAGAATAGAATGCTGGAATTAGAAGGTGAAAGCATGAGTCAGTTTGCTAAGTGAGCAAGGATCAGGGATATATTTGTTAAATAAAGGGACTGTTTGAAGGATACATGAACCAAAAACTGGATGTTGTTTTGATTCACTCGAGGATGGAGTACTACTTATTCACAGGAAAAGTGACTGTTGTTATGTGTTTGTTTGTCTGGAGTGTGTTTTTGTTACCACGTGGTCTTTTGTCATTGTATTCTCATAAACTGTATGGGCCAAAGCATATACTTGACACGCATGTCAGCTCAACATGGATGCAAAGCGATACCTGGAAACGATTACCAGTTGCCACAGCTTACCCATAAATTCCACAGCTAGAAATCACTTTGGTCTGCAGATGTGGAAGTTCCACATTTTGACCATATCGTAAACCATGCTACAGAGCACTAAGACTGTCATGAAATGGCAGAGCAAGAATCACTGTGACAACAATTTCTGTGCTACTTATCCTAATCTAAAAACCTGTGTTTAGGAAACGGATCAGGATAGCTAACCCATCCTGATCGTGGAATCTTCTAATAAACCTTGACAGAAAATTAAAGTCTGAAAAGAAATCAAGGCAACTAAAACTTAAAGCCATATCTTAATTCTCCTTCATAACTGGAATTCTGACAAATGACTGTGGAGGAGAGAAGCTCTTGTAGATTCATTAGAGAAAGATCTTGACCTGTGGGGTCGCACTAGTGCAAACGGTTGAACCACACTCTCCATGTAAATGACCGAGTCAGTATTAATACCGTCGAACACCAAGCATCTGTATTTTTCTTGTATCTTCAGTGTTTCTATTGGCCAGTTAATGTGTCAAACCAAAATCCCAAAAGAAACATTCCCTTTACTCTCATCCTGCCAGGAAAATCACATTGTCTGGCCAAGGTGTCAACTACAGAAGAAACAATCCTGTAACAACGTGTTCTAATGAATTACTGAATATTCTACTCAATCAAATTGGCTAAGGTTTCTTCACAACTGAAGGCTGGCCGTTTGTCAAAGGCTGGTCATGCGATCGCCAATCAATAACAGAAATCCACACGGCCTGTGTTGATGTGAAATAAGTCTGTGAGACAGATGATGAAGGTTAATCCATTTAGTATTAATGCCTAAAACAGCCAAAAGTGGTTTCACTTTCACCACTATACCTCACTGTTTATACGGCGAGATTTGTGTTTGTGCGATTTGCCAGTGAAAATCCAAACCAACCATAACTCATCTCTCAAAAACAACATCTGTCATCACACAGTAACTGAAGTCATTAACTGAAGCTACTTAGTTTACTGAATATTTGAATGTGGACATTATGCAAAGTACCTCTTTAAGACAATCTTACTGAATTAAACCGTTAAAACAACGAAAAAAGGGGCTGATCCAGTTTGATCCTCAGATTCGCAAACGCTGTGCGTTTGTCAGACCTATTTGCTATTTTTTTTTTTTGTTTTGTTTTTAATCAACGGTCAACTTGGCATTAAAAGCATCTTACTGTATAAATTATGCAGAGTTATTTTCATTATGTGACAGTATTAAAAGAACAAAAGAATTAATACGAGTTGACCTCGGTCAAAATGCAAACTTTTTAAAGCCATTTGTGAAGGTATTATGTACAGCAATAATGTTTTCTTTCTGTACATTTGGGCAATAAGTTTATGAATGTTGTTATTTTCTTATGTGTCCTGCATTATTGCAGTAAAGTATTTAACCTTTTGGTTATTACCACGAAAGCCTTTGAATAAACCTCAATAAGGGCATTTTGTAAGTGCCAAAAAATATGTTTTGCTATAGCTTTAAACTCCAGTGTGCCTCACCAATGAAAGGGTCCTGAATTATGTTCAAAAACCAAAAAAAAGAAAGAATGCTGACTTTTTTTTTGTCTTTCATAAATTAAATGTTAAGACAAAAACTCCACTAGCTTTTTAAACATCACTGTTTTATGAAGGAATTTTGCTATTTCATATATGCAATGTATTTTAGATAATAAATATATGAAGGTATATATAAATATATAATTTTACAATAATCGTGTTACAGTTGTCTTTGCAATGCATTGTTACCTTTTATAAAAGGGCTAATGTAGATAAAATGTGATGAAAAATAAATGTTTTCAGAAACTTTCAAGTAAAATGTGTCTAGATTTCTTACTAATATTAAAATAATTACTAACTGCTCCATCACTACAAACAGAACATTCGCTCAGAACAGGTTTGTCTGCAGATCTGTATTATTTAATGAAACAGACTTTATTTTCTGAAACCTGATCATCTGATTAGCATGCTGTCTACCATTAAAAGCAGTTTTGGCCAACTTTGTTCAGATTTATACTCACTCACACATATGCTTTTTTAATGCAATGTATCTGAAATAACTTACAGAAGTGAATATATTGTACATTTTATTAGTGTATAATATTATAAATCTCTGGTAATTAACTGTAAGGCATTTATGGAACATCCTTCCTTTTTAGCAATAGAAAACTGCATGTAAAAACACTGATACCAAGGTCTTTTCTGCACTTAAAACCAAACCTTGGTGGTCATTTTAAAGATTGTAGATTAACAGCCTGCACGTTCCTTATAATAAAATTGATCTCAGTGCTGGATCCAAGTTGTTCCAAATTGCTCTGTTAAGCCATTAGTTTGTCACATCTGCCCTCTTGTGTCCACTCTGAAATCACAGACTCAGTAATCAGTAACCACCAAGAAAAAACTACATTGTCTTTATAAGGATGTTACTGCAAGAAGATGCTTAATTTTTTATTTCATGTAGTTGAATACACTGTGTCTCATACACCAAACAAACTACTAATTAAATATCAGAGACTGTCAGGTTCGGACAAAAAAATAATTAAACCTTTGGAAAGTCTTTGAGCCATGCACGAGAAGATTTTACAAATGTAATTGAATTTGCAATCTGACAAAAGGTATAGAATAATACATTTAATAATCATAATAATAGTGTGTAAATTCATTCTGCAGATTATTTAAAAAAAAAAAAAAAGAATTATATTATACTACAGCTAATTCTTTAAAGTGAAATTAAAATATTTTTTCATCTGTTGATGTAGTTATATTGAGGCATTACATATAAGAAGCACTGAACTGGTCCTCCATATGTTTTAAGCCCTCACTGTGAGGGTCAGCACTGGGTTGAGGGTCGTTTTGTTCTTTAGTACAGCAGCTGGTATCTGGAGGTGTTTCAATAGGAACCACTTTTTCAAAGTTCGAGAAGTTTACACGATACTTTCCTTCTTTGTTGCGGCTGATGATGGGGAGAAACTCATAGCCCCACCTGATTTCTTTTGGAATGTACGAAGTCCTGACCTGGAACGAAGAGCTGGTGGATTCAGCCGTTCCATCCAAAAATACCACAAGTTCAAAACTCTGTTGGTGCAGGTTGTCTGCTGTCATCTTAAAAAATGGACTGAATTCATCAATCACGTGAGACAGGGTCAAGGGGCAGACAAAGAAATACCTGTCCATTCCATCAACCACCGTGAAGTCAACACTGACCTGGTCCATGACGATGGTCTCTCCTTCAGGAGTGACCGTTGTTTTGAACATCTTGCCATAAATTTGATTGCTAACCAGTAAGGACTTGCGCATGTTTGCCACACGTATTTGCAGACACAGCTGCTTGTGCTTAGCACAGATAACGGCAACCTTGCTAAATTTGATGGTTTTGCTTCTCTTTTTGGGCCGGGCCACCTTCGTCATAATGACTCCACACCAAAAGCAAATAATCACAGTCCCACAGACAACCTGAACAGTCAGGAGCGTGATCGCACTGGGGCAATATGGGGTGATAAGTCGATATCCATAGCCAATGGACATCTGGGCCTCAATAGAAGTCAGGAAAGCACTACTCATATCCACCATATTGATTACACAGGGATTATGGTCAGCTGGTGCGTTTTGCCACCACAAGTCACCATTAGCAAAAGCCACCCAGTACCAGAACAAACCAAAAATAAACCAGCTGAACACATGAGCGGCGCCAAAGAGAAAGATGATAAAACGCCAGCGCATTTCCATCAACGTGGTCCAAAAATCAAAAAAGTAAATGAAGAGGTGACTGTGTCTTATGCTGCCACGTGCAATGTGGCAGTGGCCATTTTTGGTTACTAAACGGTTTCTGTGAAGGTGTCGCTCAGCCAGGTAATTTCTCAGAAACTGGGGCATACAGAGTGTCATTTTTAGTGTGCAGTCAGCTCAACCTACAGTGAAGCAAAATAAAAGCTCATTAAAACTGTGCAGTGAATCTTATCTGTAATTTAATTGGATTTTATTATATCATGATTTTAACACATGACATAAAAAAGAATGACAAACTTGTTCAGCAGTTGCTTATTACTATTATTTACTGGTCATTTAGTTGGCACTTTTATCCAAAGTGACTTACAAGTATCCCAGGTTAATTGGGGTCTGAACACAAAGTTGGCAGCCCAGCAGTACAGGAGTAATTAGGGTCAAGGGCCTTGCTCAAGGACCCACATTGGTAATGTCAATGGACCTGGGATTGGAACCCACAACCTTCAGATTAGTAGTAAGCTACCACTGAGTTACCTCACCCTGTTTATACTGCTTTAAATAAAAAATGTTTCTGATAATATTGGTCAGTTAATATTAAAAAGATTAGCAAAGTTTAATTTCAATTTTAGAATTGACTAATATACCATAAAACCTCAAAAGATAACTTTGATGCTCATTTCCTTAATCGTTACCAACCAATGAGGAGGCAGATTTAATCATTAGTAATAGTTCATGTGGTGTTGTATTTTCCAAATTTTATACTATTTACTTTTTAAATACAATTTAGAAATAAAACATCAATCCATACAAAATAGTGTGTTTTCTTTCAAATAAACTAAATTCAAAACCAAAGCTACATTATATATTTAAATTGTAGGTAGAATACATTTAACATTTAACAAATCTCTATGTTTTCTCCTTCTCTTTTTGTCTCATAAATAAAGGGCACTAAATAATTACAGATTTCTGTTTTAACTGTGTTTTTTAATTGTTTTCTGGCAATTGAGTTTGTACAAATTAAAACATGATTAATAGATGAATTTGTAAAACTTACCTGATAAACTCTTATAATGATGATAAGGTAGCGAGCACTTGATCAAAATGTTCTTTACCTTATAATTCTCTCATGTGCGTCACTGTCTTCCCTCTCTCTTCTGTTTATTTCTTGTTCACGTCTTTCTCGAAACAGGTGTTCTTATTTAAGCACCTCCTTCAAAGTGAATCTGCTGTGGGATGTTTACCTGTATACAAGGTCCAACTGATTTCCTCAACATTATGAGGTAAGTAAAGTTCACTATTTATAATACATGGAAGAAAAACAGTGTTCTTCATCGAGTTAAAGTTATTATAACTATTCTGATAATTAAACTATACACTATGATAATACAATAAAGAGTGTATATAATTGGTATTTGCATTGGTGAGCTGTCCCGTGTCATCCCCTCCACGCTACCCGCGCACCAAATGCTATAAGCCAAGAACTCCATGTCATACCATCCACCCTACCCATGCGCCAAGATGACACCAACGTATGAAAGACGTCAAACGCTGCTTGACAATAAAACTCATTCTAACACACCAAAGAGAGACAGCAGCTGCAAATACCTGGAACCAAGAAGATAAAAGAAGTTCCTGGCTAGAATGAATAAAAATCAGGGCAAAAATAGAACATAAATGGACACAAAGGAAAAGAAAATGGAACTGGAAAACACAGAGTATGCCAAACATAACACCCGAAGTGTGTATAGTGGCATTATAAAAAAAAAAAAAAATAACTACCCATGTGCCAATTGCTATATACCATCGTCCTGCATCATCCCCTCAACTCTACCCATTAACAATTGCTATGAACCAAGCGCCCCACATCATCTCCTACACACTACCTGTGCACCAAAGCTATATGCCAAGTGTCCCACATTATCCCCCCCCACTCTACCTGTGCCACAAACGCTATACACAAAGCACACCACATCATCCCCTGTAATCAGCCTGTTTGACATTCCCTATAATGATGGCACATGAGAAATGCATCAAATATATAGATATTTAGTCTCTGAAATGGTTG
>JAOUQT010000029.1:2242341-2257394 GCA_025769995.1 Xyliphius kryptos
TGGTGGGGGGGGGGGGGGGGGGGGGGGGGGGGGGGGGATACTCAGCACTAAGAGGCGAACGTGCCGTCTGTTTCTATGAATTGTTTTGAGAAATGCATTAGTCATATTGTATTATCATCCCTTTTTTTCGTTTGCTAAATGACAAAAGAAAGAAGCGACTATTGCATTTCTCAAAACAAATTGCAGAAATAGTAAAACACCATGGATGACCTTCAAACGCCAGTCTTTTGCTCGAAATCCTTAGTTCAGTTCTCGAAAGTAAATATACACAATGGGTCAATGAACATGTCAGTGCCATCAGAATGACCATTGGGTACGGATAGCACAGTAAAATTGCTTAGTCATGCTGGCAGTAGAACAGTGTACTCTGGAGAGATGTTCTGATTTAAGCTATGGCAAAAATTCCGGTGCTAATTTATGTAAATTGTAAGTTACACCTTTGTGCATGTGGGAGATTAATTGCAAGAGACTGGACAAGCTACTCAGCAGTGCTGTAGGAAGTGCATTCTTTCAACTCCTCCTAATGTTCCAGTCTGTTGGGCCATTGATTCTCATCCACAACACAATGAAAAGCTTCTCATGTGATGCAGCATGGAAGGAATCTTTTGTAATGTCTTTCCCACCCTCTGTAGGCATGTGCAGTGATATCTCATGCTGCATCCATGTCAGACAGAAGGGTCATCTGTATATATGGCTGGCGATTACATATTTTTCATTTTTCCTTTTTGAGAATAATCCTCAATGGGGTCAAGGCATGGGGTGAGAGGAACATCATCAGCATCCAACTGTGGGTCGCAAACCACAGCCTGATGATATACAAGTGATGGAAACTGATATTTTTCCAAACTATGATGTACTTTGGCAAGTTATTTCTAATCTGACCTTCTCTTGTTCAGAATGAGATCCCAGCAGAGAGAGTCTAAAAAGGTGACGGACTTTTCTATGACCCAATAATGGGAATATGGGTTTAGAACACCATTCTCAGAGATAGCAGCACCCATGTTTAAGTTCCAGCCCAGTTCGCCTGGCACATCAACTGTAGCTCTGTGGCTGATGATATTTCGACCGTGGCTTCTGCGCTTTGTCAGGTGGAAGCCAGCCTCATCCATGAAGCTGTGAGAACTTGCTTTCAGTTCAGTTAGAAGTTATGATTTTTTTATTTTGGACAGATGTCTAGAAACATGATTGACACATTTTGTTCAACCAGTTTGCATGTAAAGACTTATGAGATGAACTCCTAGTTTGAATGAAGGCCCATCACCTTAAATCAAATTTGGCAAAGACTGAGTTACTTATAATCCCAGACGAACCCTCAATTCATCATGACCAGACTCTCCAAATTGACGGCTCCACAATCTCTCCAACTGACTCGGTCCGTAATCCTGGTTTCTCAATTGACAATCATCTTAAACTATCAGATCAGGTCATGAACACTGTAGAACATCAGGAAGATCAAAGCTTTCCTAACAGAACAGGTTCCTCAGCTGCTGGTCCAGGCCCTCATCCTCACCCGGCTCCACTATTGTAACACTGCTTGCCGGTCTCCCAACTTCAACAATCAGACCTCTGCAATTGGTTTAAAGCTCCACATCCTGATTCGTGTTCAACCAACCAAAGAGAACTCCTGTCACTCCATCCCTCCTCTCTCTCCATTGGCTTCCCTGTAGCTGCTGCATTTAGTACAAGGTGCTGACTCTGGCCTACAGGACGGTCTCTGGATCTGTCCCCTCTTACCTTCAGTCTATCTTTAATAAAAACACTCCGACTCATTCACTGCGTTCTAGTGATGAATGTCGCCTGGTGATTCCAACTCACAAGGCGCTAATTCTCATTCAACACGGCTAAATGGTGGAACGTCCTTCCCAACAACATTTGTTGGGCAGACTCACTCAGCATTTTCAAGAAACTTCTCAAAACACATCTCTTCCACAGACACTATAAAGTAATATGCAGGGTTGATGGTTCTCATAACCTACTGATTTGTGGTGTTCTCTCATTTGTAGGTCGCTTTGGATAAAAGCGTCTTCTAAACAACTAAATGTAAATGTAACCAATGACTGAATGTTTTGTGGGGTAAGATTATTAAACAGAGACCATTGTAATATTTTTTTATAAGCAACTGATAATGAAGGAATCAGGAAAGAACTTGGATGGAAGAACCAAAGTATTTGAAATAAAAAACTGCTTTTTGGACAACACTGTGATGATGAAGACGTTTTGAGAATTCCACTTCTAATCTGACAAATATACCAAAGCGAGCGAGAAAAGCTGTAATATTTGTTACAATAAGAACCAAAGTAGACATTTTACCTGTGACCCAGGAAATGATTAACATCTCCATCCATGTAAAAGGAGTGGTTTTCATGCGGAACAGCTGAGTGGGGTGGTCTTGGATGGTCATGTTTGGAAGAAGTGCTGTCCCTTCGAACCTGTCTGCAGCGTTCATGACTAAAAGGCCGAGAAATATAGTGAACGAAGCTGCGTGGGCCACAAACTTGAGAAAAGGTCCACGTATGATTTTTCCCAACTAAACGGCAGAAGAAAATAAAAATAAAATAAACAGCAAATGATTTACATTAGAATTCAACTGTAAATGATCTTTATATATTAATCAACCAACAATAGAATTATTAAATAGCACTAGTGTTTAGTTATAATAGACTAGCCGTCAGCCGTTCTGCGCCCGGGTGGAGAGCATTCTTACAGGAACGGTTTATTGAGGCCACTCACTGATTGGCTTATTTGTCGAGATAACGTTCTTAAATTCCATCTTCATTAAAACTTTTGGGTGCTGCGGGACACATTTAGTCAGATGTCTTCTTTGCTGTTGACGTGCAACTCGTAGCTTTACAGCGTTGGCTTTACAGCGTTAGCTTTACATCCCACGTCTTCCTCTCCACTCTGCGCCAATCACTGAAGACCCACCGCCTCATGCCCTCCTCTCCACGCTACCCGTGCGCCAATCGCGATTTGCCAAGCGCCTCCCGTCTTCCACTCCACTCTACCCGAGCGCGATTCACCAAGCGCCCTGTTTCATCTTTATTACTCTACCCGTGCAGCATTTCCGATTCGCCAAGTGCCCTGCATTATCCCCGCTCCTCTACCCAGGCGCCAATCGTGAGTCGCCAAGCGCCTTGCATTATGCCCGCTCCTCTACCCAGGCGCCAATCGTGAGTCGCCAAGTGCCTTGCATTATCCACGCTCCTCTGCCCAAGCACCAATCGTGAGTTGGCAAGCGCCCTGCATTATCCCCTTCACTCTACCCAAGCGCCAATCGCGAGTCGCCAATCGCCCTGCATTATCCCCTCCACTATACCGAAGCGCGAGTCGCCAAGCGCCCTGCATTACCCCCTTCACTCTACCTGTGCTCCAATCGCGATTCGCCAAGTGCTTCGCGTCTTTCCCCACATTTTTCCCGTACGCCAATTGCTATTCGCCAAGCACCTCTCGTCCTCCCCTCCACTCTATTTGTGTGCCAATCACGATTTGCCAAATGCCCTGCATCATCCCCTCCACTGTACCAGAGTGCCAATCGCGAGTCGACAAACGCCCTGTATCATCCCCTCCACTGCACCAGAGTGCCAATCGCAATTTACTAACCCTAACCTTTCACATTAAACAAGCGCATTGCATCCTGCCCTCCACTTCACCCGTGCGCCATTACTCCCTGAATATTCTCACAGGTGTTGTCTTTTAAGACTCAATGGTCGACAATCCAAACCTCTCACTTCCGTAGGCTGACCTTGCTTGATGGTGCTATCCAGTATAGCAAGGCCAGGATTGGCAGTCCAACGGCCACACCGAACACAGCCAACAACTTTACTGCAGTAGTCTGCTGCCGGAGCCCAGACAGATTTTCATACCAAATGGTCAGGAGCTGTTGCTGACAGTTTGGATGAGCCACAAACTGTGTGGGAGTCATTGGAACAGAAATGCACAAGGGACAAATTTTTATATTTTATACAAAGAAGCACAGTGGTAGCAATTATTTAATGCAGACACATTAATCCCTGCATAATGTCGCGACACAAAACTATTTTCTTGGCAATAAAACATGGCATCTATTAAGTGAACTTTACTTACTGTATCAAAAGGAAACTACCTTTTTGAGCTCGTATTTAATGGCCAGTTTGAGTCGTATGAGATTTGGTCTGCCTGTTGAGTCTTTAGTGTTAAACTCAGTGTCTCCATTTAAGATTGCTTCAACTTCTTCAGTATTTCGACACAAATCCAAAAGTCCAACCACAAAGTCTTTACATTGCATGGAAAGCTTTTTATAATCATTCTGCGGAAAGAAAGAAACACTCGCTTAATGATATATTAAAGATTATAACGATTACTATTGATGTAATTATCTGATGGTAAACTTGCAGGTACAGATACATCCATGCTTCCCTATGCCCATCCATGGGAGAACATTTTGGGTGCTGGGCAGATACACTCAGGACAGGGCACCAATCCATTGCTGGGCACACACTCACTCACACAGCCACAAACACACACTATACAGGGCAATTTGAAACATTTAATTTAGAGCCTTCACTTTACCTGGAATCCATGTTTTTGGACTGTGGGAGGAAATCGGAGAACCCAGAGAAAACCCACACGGACACAGGGAGGAAATGGAAACTCCACCCAGATTGGGATTCGAAGCGCGAATCCCCAGCGCTGAGAGAGGAACATGCCAACCACTAAGCCACTGTGCCGCTCTATAACTAAAGGTCTGCAGTGGAACAATTCATTTATCAGTATGGTTCCTCAAAGTCCCTGATTTTTTTTTCACAATTTAATGACTATTTTAAGGCATCAGGTCAGAGAAAAATACAAAAACAATCAAGAAATGGTCACTGAATGACTTGCTACATAAAATTGCGCCATAATTGTATATATTTTGCTAGTGCGGTCTAGTGTACGCACATTTGCGCTGGGGATTGCTGGTTCAAAAAACAATCTGGATGGAGTTTCCATGTTCTCTCTGTGTCCACATGTTTTTTTTTTCTCCAGGTTCTCTGGTTTCCTCCCACGGTCCAAAATCATGGATTCCAGGTAAATTGAATGTTCCAAATTGTCTCCCAAGCCCAATAGAGGGTGGGGATGTTGTCAGGAAGGGCATCCGGCATAAAAAACACTTGACCAAGTCTAATATGCGAGTTCATCGCTGTGGCGATTCATTTTTCCAAGTAAATAAAAGATATAAAATAAGTATAAAACCCAGGGCGGCACGGTGGCTTAGTGGTTAGCATGTTCGCCTCTCAGCGCTGAGGATTGCTGGTCTGAAATACAATCTGGGTGAAGTTTCCATGTTCCCTCTGTGTCCAAGTGGGTTTTCTCCAGGTTCTCCGGTTTCCTTCCACGGTCCAAAAGCATGGATTTAAGGTGAATTGGCTGCTCTTAATTGTCCTGTAGTCTGTGTCTCCCAAGGATTGTGTCAGGAAGGGCATACGGCGTAAGAAAAAACACTTGGCCAAGTCAAATATGCGAGTTCATTGCTGTGGCGATTCAATTGGTTAAATGTATAGAACCTGGGGGGCACGGTGGCTTAGTGGTTAGCATGTTCGCCTCTCAGGGCTGGGGGTTTGAATCCTGCTCTGGGTGGAGTTTCCATGTTCTCCCCATGTCTGCGTGAGTTTTCCTTCGGGTTCACCGCTTTCAGGATTTTAGGTTTTAGAATTCAAGCAAAATTAAATGCTCTAATTTGCCTCATATGGCGTGTGTTTGTGTTTGTGTGTGGCTGTGTGCGTGAGTGTGCCCGCTTAGTTTGCCCTCTGTCCTGCGTGTAACTGCCCGAAACTTTCTCCCCCTCCCCTGACCCTAGTAAAGAATTAAGCAGAAGATTATGAATAAATGAATGAACATACAACCTATAGACTGCAGACCCTTTAATCCCACATCATAGGATTAAACTGCCATGCAATTTCGTTGTCCACATGAGTTCTTGAAAAATGATTTAAAATAAAAGTATTTAAAGTTTTCTGTCATCAGTTGATTAGGTGAATAGCATTTAACATCTAATATATGGATAGAAGACAAAAGGTTTGAAGGCTGGATGTAGAGTCTGTTCCAGGGCTTATGGGGTACTATAGATAAATAATTGACTCCAAAGGGAAATTCAGGAGATGGTGATACAGTGATGCGCCGGGAGTAGACTCATTCCAGTCGGGTCACTGACCAGCTGCATGGCAGGCACAACTTTCACTTTCACAGTAACGCCTGGGGATTTTTTTTTTTTTAATCCATTTAATAACTAGCATGTTATTTGGACTGGGGGGGTAACTCCACACGGACAACATCCATCACTGAGCCTCTCTGTCTCCACAGAAACGAGTAACTGGCAGGTTTATATCCATATCGCTTATATTTCCTTTGAACATGAAATGCACATACCTTAAATTCTTTTTCTATATTGGCCAGCACAGCCAATTCATTGCTTAATTCAAGTGCAGTGAGCACAGGGTCTTCACTGGAGAGTGACAGATAGGCTGGACTGGCCAACCCTTTGTAGGCGTTGATGCGCGAGCGAGAGTGGCTGAAGGAATCGTGCCTTTGAAGATCTGTGCAGGTGTTACATTTGCAGAAGTAGTTATGCGGCCGCTTGATGCGTGCACCCTTCCCTAACAGTATGTGTACGATCTCATACTCATGGCAGTGGGAGGCCAGTATGATGGGTGTTGTGTCGTGTGAAAAACGCATCCCATCTTCATCATAGGCAAAGAAGTCATCATTTGTTTCAGCTTGCAGAGGACTGTTGGTGAGCCTTGAAGAGTCTGCAAAGGCTTGGTGCGCCAATATGGCCTCGACTATACGAATGTAGCCTTTGCTGATGGCCAGAAGCAACGCGTCCCCTATCCTGGCCAGGTTCTCCTTTTTTAGAAGGAGTTCGGTCACTTCTAAGTGCTCATTTGCCACTGCCAGCTGCAAAGCATTCTGGCCCATGTAATCCACACAGTTTACATTTAGGTCCGGCAGCTCGCCCAGCATTTTACGGACAACTGGAATATTTCCATACTCTGCGGCCTCAAGAAAACACTCTTCAGAAGTGGAAAGGCTGTTGCAGTGAGGTCTGAACATGTAGGCCGGGCGCCAGGTTGCTGGGCGCCAGAGCTTAGACTGCCTTTGAGAAGCTTGTCCTTCATGATGTTCTGTACTATCAGGTCAAAGGGGAAAAAATGCAAAGGGTTAATAAAACTGAAGACCACAACACTCATTTTAATCATTTTAGTGGGACAGAAAATTAAATACATCAGTAACTGACCAAAATGCAAAAGGTCAGTTGCTTCGAAATAGGAGAACTTGTTGGAGAACTTGCATTTGTTTTCTTTCAGTGGTTTTATAACATGATAAAAATATTCATTCATTATCTTCTGCTTATTCCTTTATGAGGGTCGCGGTGGAGTTCCCCATGCCCATCCAGGGGAGAACGTCTCGGGCGCTGGGCAGATACACCCAGGACTGGGTGCCAATCCGTCGCTGGGCAAGATTATCTCTACGATCCACCATTCTGATCCAAATCAGGATGTGACACGGACCACACTATGGTTCTAATGTGGACATTTTAAACAGTCAGAGAAAGTTATAAAAGCAGGGGGCGATCTGCAGGGCTCTGCCTCATTTGAATCTCAGACGTCTGATTTACTCTTTCATACTGGGCTGTGTGATGTCTTTATGAGTTGATTTCGGAATAAAAGAAAAATGGAAATTCAGTCATTTCATTGTCTGGAATTTTATCTACAAGTGGATAAGATGTGGCAGCACCGTGGCTTAGTGGATAGCACGTTCTCCTCTCAGCACTGGGGATTCCCAGTTCAAATTGTGATTTGGGTGGAGTTTCCATGTCCTCCCCGTGTCCACGTGGGTTTCGTCCGGGTTCGCCGGTTTCCTCCCACAGTCCAAAAACATGGATTTAAGGTAAATTAAATGCTCAAAATTGTCGGGTATAGTGTGTGTGGCTGCGTGAGTGAGTGTGTGTACAGTGATGGATTGATACCCAGCCCCTGAGACGTTCTCCCTTGGATGGGCATGGGGAACCCCACCGTGACTCTATTACAGGATTAAGAGAAAGATAATGGATGGATGGATAAGATGTAAAATAAGTGGTTATAGCTCACGGATTGCAATTATTATTTTTTGTATTTTAAGGTTTTACTATTTCCAAAATATAAAAAAGATTTATTTAAAGTGTGTCTGATCACCATGGACACAGCTTACAGAAAGCTTAAGTAATATTAAATCAAATAATATTTAAATTCCACCAAACATCAGTGCGGCACGGTGGCTTATTTCTTGTCACGTTCACCTCTCAGCACCGGGGATTCCTGGTTCGAATCCCAATCTGGGTGGTTTTTCCATGTGTACCCCGTGTTAGCGTGGGTTTTCTCCGGGTTCCGGTTTCCCCCCACAGTTTAAATACATGGATTCAAGGGAAATTAGTTGCTCTAAAATTGCCCCTACAGTTTGTATGTGTGAGTGAGTGTGCTTTCAACAATGGATTGGCGCCCTGTCCTGGGTGTATTTGCCCAGCAAGAAATTCAGGGGAACCCCCCCTCCCTCTTTACATTACATTACTTTACATGTAAAGAAAAGCCGAGTTAAGTGAAACTTTTTGTTTCTTCTCTCAGGAGCTCGTCTCATGGTGTGAACAGTAAGTAAGCCTCAGGAGGCAGCACGGTAAGGAACACTGACTCAGAATACACAGATTTCAATGAGTTCGAATACTGATGGAGTGCAATGGCAGCGTGCCCGCAAACTGAGTCATCGTTAATATTCTTCCCTCAGTGCAATTAATCATGATAACGTCTGATCCACCTGAGCGCATTAAAAGCTCCACAATCAGCTTTGTGCCCCAAATACCGGGCTTCTAGTTCAGCCATAGAATGAATTTGGTAACTAAAGTCAAGATCAAATTAAAAGTTAACAAAACACAATCCATAGCAACCCTATAAATTACAAAATGGTATCTTTATTACAAGAAAATTGGATGGGAAATGTAATGAAATTACATGATGTAAGCTTTTTTTTTAGTTAAACTTGTGTTTTTGTTGCTTTGAGATGCGATTCGTTGTGCATCCCAAGACATATCCAGTGGCATTTAAACATTTTAAAGTAACTTAAGACAATTTAGGATTAAATATGCAACTCTGCTCCTTTGATAGCAAACAAATATTAATTAATGTTTGTGTAGAGGAGGGAAGATTGGCATTTTTGTAAATATGTACAAATCAAATTAATTATTTTATACAAATACTTTTGAATTTGAACTGCATTGCCTTTATGTGCAAAATAAAACTTGACACGCAAATCTTTCATTTAAACATGGTTTATTAAAAATCATCGACTGTCTCTTTTAAACGTTTTGCTAAAATCAATCCAATGAATCTAATGACCGGTGTGTCTGCTCTTGAGAGAAAATGCAGGTATATCATCTTACAATGAGTTATATTTTTTTATTCCCTGAAAGTTAGGACTGAAAAGCTGTTTCAAATATATTTAAACATGAACTCACCCAAGGCAAGAAACCCCTTTTTGAGAAAAAGCATCTCTGTCCTTATATCCTTCCTCCATTTCTGCAGAGTCTTCATTTGGACAATGTGAACTTTGTTTAGAATGAAAGTGTTCCGAATCGCCTGGTCTCATCGTGATAAAAATGGACCCTGCACCGTCTGCTGATCAGCTGTGGAAGCGCAGCTCTGCTTTATGTGAGTCTTCCTCCCTTCCCTCAACCATCTAAATCCTAGTGGCTGGTTATATCCAGACGTATTTTTTGCCTTTTTCCCTGAAAAACGCAATCGTTGCATCTTCAAATAAACAGAATATTTAATATTTAGAGGCACAACACAAGCGCCTTAAATAAACCTCTGAGAGATCAATAACACCATGTGTCTGGTGGTGTATTTCTGCAACGGTTTAGGGTTCACACAGACACACACTTCATATACAGTCTGTGACGTTAAATGCAGGCCACATTGTTTCTTCACTTATTTATTAATTATCTGTTCCACTTTGCATGTAGATGCATTCTGTAGTTCTACAAAATAAATCCAATCAAGTCCTGTTTGTGAAAGTGGGTCCGTTTTCATACATTGGTTCCAGGAGGAGGAGCGGAGGGGGTGAGAATGTTTCAGGCACAGGGAAAGTACACCCAGGACAGGGTGCCAATCTATCTCTGGGCAGACATTCCCACACATGCGCAGGCACAGACACACAAACTATATGGGGCAATTTAGAGCAGTCAGTATACTTTGAATCCAAGTTTTTGAACTCTGGAATCTAGAAAATCAGGGATCCCCAGTGCTGAGAGACGAACGTGCTAAACATTAAGCCAACGTGCCACCCGGGTCATGGACAGTTTGTAACATAATGAATACAGTGGATGCTTTACATTCGTCGGCTTAGAATATTGTCGGATTCTGTATTTGCCACAGCTGGCATTGATGTGCCAACCTGAATAAGCTGTTCCGTTTGCACAACAGCAAGTGAAATTGATTCACGATCAGAGTTGATTGCTAACTGTACAGCTTGATTTGAAGTCATTGTGTTGTTTAAGTGTTCCCGCAATTTTTTGGAGCAGTGCAATATACTGATTATATAATTTTGCCCTTCTGTTTTCATTATTGAACCCGACTTTTATTTTCTATAAAATGTGTTTTATGTATTTTGGATTTACATTGATTTAAATAGAAGCAGGTGCCTTATTTTTTAAATTTTTCACTGACAGATTAACAACGAAAACAGAGGTCGCACTCACTGCACATTTTTAAAAAATGAGTGATGAATGTTAAACATTTATTCCCCATTGCCTAATGGTCTTTCCAGCATGTCCGTAAGGCTCAGTCAGTCCGCATTTTAAGAAATTCCTCAAAACATACCTCTTCTAGAGACACCTGTAATATTAAAAATAAAAAATATAAAGGGCAGCCAGCTCGAGAAATGCTCAGATTCGATGATACGACAGTGCAGCTGTTTTTTCCCCTAAATAAAAAAAAAAAAAACTAATGCTTATTTAATTTTGCCCTCATATTTTGTTTTGGACAGAAAAAAAAAAAAAAAAAAACAGAGGCATGCTCAGACACCCGAAGTGTACTTGTTGCCATGGTAACCACCATTTATTTACTAGTCGCCCTTATTTTTCGAATTTCGAATGATGTTTGGAGGTAAAACGCAAATATGAGCCGCAGTATTTGAAATATGGATTTTCTCGGTTTCCAAAATTCACGGTACATGCGTGTGTATGTTTAAATGTGTTTTTAAAAATAAATATGTTTGAGTGGCGGCGCGGTGGCTTAGCTGTTAGCACCTTTGCCTCTCAGCGCTAGGGATTCCCGGTTCGAATCCCAATCTGCATGGGTTTCCTCAGAGTTCTCCGGTTTTCTCCCACATTTTAAAAACATGGATTCAAGGTAAATTGAATGCTCTAACTTGTATAGTGTGTGTATGTGTGAGTGAGTGTGTACCCAGCGATGGATTGGCGCCATGTCCTGGTTGTATCGGCCCAGCGCCCGAAACGTTCTCCCATGGATGGGCATGGGTAACCCCCCTGCGACCCTCATAAAGGAATAAGTGGAAGATAATGAATAAATTTGTTTGGGTTGTATTCGATAAAAGTGGGTCACGACATAATGACCGCGCAAGAGACCAGTCGGGAACCCCTGCTTTAAGAGATTTTATTGCTCCATCTTAAAAAAAATAAATCACAGTTGGTTTTTAAATAAGTGTGTTGTTGTACAGTTGGTGTTAGTCATCCTCAAATGGCTCATATGACGCCTCCTACGCTGATATTCACTTCGTTTTGGTTGAAGGATTATCAGCCCAGGATTAACACTTGAGTGGTTTTAAGTCTTGCATCTTATTTCTTTAAACTAAGTTAACAGAATAGTGGCTTTTAGCTGTAACAACAACAACCTGTGTGTCTCTTCACAGGTTTGCACCCAACCCTGATGACACTATGTATTTTTAGCAGCGTAATGGCTGTTGGGATGAGGCTGTGTAGCAAGCATGAAATCGTCTAGAGTAATTTTGAGGGCTTGTCGGCTCGGTGTTGACTCCTGCACCTGGGAGAATCATTGGTGACCTGGCTTTTACAAAAAGTCTTTTCTTCTGAGAAATGATTTTGAAAAAATGAGAACTAATGAAGCACATTGCACATGTGCACTTCATTGATCCTTTATTGATGTTCAGAACTCAATGGCACATTGACCTGATGCACAAACCGTTTTGTTTATATTTCTGTTTTTGTAAAAAAGTGCATTCTACATGTATAACAATAAATATCTCTCTTTTTGGTATAAAAATGTCACTTTTGATGTTTTACATTACATCTTTACCCCTTCAGCGATCCTAAAGGGGCTGACAATCTCTCTCCACATGAAAGATGACCTCCATAATGTATGTGGAGTTTATCTAACAGCACTTTCTGCCATGGTTCAAGAAGAAGAAGAAGAAGAAGCATTCCGCATGCATTACGCATACACAAAAAAGAAGTTTTCCAAAATCTCCACTTTGCCCTGAGTTTTCATTAATAATCGTTTGTTAAGTGATAAAGTGATCTATTTTGCCTACTGTACTTACACACAGAGGAATGTGTCCTCCATTTAACCCATCCGTGAAGTGAAACACACACAAACACGCACACACACACGCGCACACACACGCGTACACACACACGCGCACACACACGCGCACACACACGCGCACACACACACACACACACACACACCCACACGCACCCACTGGTGCAGTGAGCACACGTGCCCAGAGTGGCGGGCAGCCTTTTCTACGGCGCCCTGTGGATCAATTGGGGTTAGGTGCCTTGCTCAAGGTCACTTCAACCGCAGTACTTGGTGGGACTGAGAATCGAAGCAGTGACCTTAAGGTTGCAAGGCTGGTTCCTTAACCACAAGCCTACGACTGCCCACATGTAGTACCCCTTGGTGATGTAGAACTACATTTTCGTGTGGATAAAAGCCCAAAACGCATAAAATGTATTTGTTTCCCCAGATACCCGCCTACGTGTGGACTAGGCCTGAGTCACAAGTAATCAACTTAAGAAAAAAATCTCAGTCTGAATTTTTTTTAACCACACGATTTGATGTGTGCTCTAATTACAAACACCTGGGAGTTGAAGATCTCTTTGTTCTTTAACTCTTTTAAACCTTAGGACCCGGCAACACAGTGGCTAAGTGGTTAGCACAGTCGCCTCTCAGCGCTGGGGGTTCCTGGTTCGAATCCCAATCTGGGTGGAGTTTCTATGTCCTCCCAGTGTGTGCGTGGGTTTCCTCCGGGTTTCCGGTTTCCTCCCACAGTCCAAAAACATGGCTTTCAGGCAAATGCTCTAAATTGCCCTGTATAGTGTGTGGATGTGTGAGTGAGTGTGCCCAGCGATGGACTGGCAAACTGTCCTGGGTGTATCTGCCCAGTGCCCGAGACGGGTGCCCGCGACCCTCATAGAGGAATAAGTGGAAGATAATGAATGAATGAACCTTGGGACCTTTAAACTCTTATATTTAGGATATTTAAAATGGCTAAAAACTGAGGAATACTTAAAGAAAATAGAACTTTTTAATAAGCAGTATGGTACGAAACTCACTGGCTGAAAGGAGGGCCCTACAGAGGTCGATGAAGGTCGCTCATCCAAACTGGTCGCAAGTAAGTCGCTTTGGATAAAAGCATCTGCTAAATAACTCAATGTAAATGTAATGTACACTGAATGATCTAAATTGCCCCGTATTTTGTGTGGGTGTTTGTGTGTGATGGATTGGCACTCTGCCCCGGGTGTATCTGCCCAGTGCCCCAGATGTTCCCTCCTGGATGGGCATGGGGAACCCCACCACGACCCTAGAACTAATCAAGCAAGAGGAAGATAATGGATAAATGGAAGGAAGGAAGTTGCATGGTCTTGTACAGTCTAACTTCAGCCCGTTTACATGGTAAACATTTCCCCTCCGCGCCTGTAGATGGCGGTAGTGCACCGAGGCAGTTGTTTCTCGCCATCTTGCTGATGTTTTCGGGTCATGGCGGAGATGGATGAGAACGACGAGCCGACTTTAGTGCACACTCACAGCGGAGCGTCCACGGCTTCTAAATCCGGAGGAGATAAAATGTTTTCTCTGAAGAAATGGAACGCGGTGGCGATGTGGAGCTGGGATGTGGAATGTGATACCTGCGCCATCTGCAGGGTTCAGGTGATGGGTGAGGAATCCGTCCTTTAATCTTAATTCCGTTTCATTGACTTATCAGTTTTAATCCCAATGTCCTGTTTAAACTGTTTCCGTAACGTGGAAACCTCAACAGTCCACTCTGCTGGACATTCTGGTCTTTAACCAGAGACTCACCATGGCAACAAACCTTCACATGCTCAATGCGTTGTTATTATTATTACTGAAACGAATCTGCTTCTTTCTGTGGACGTTTACATTTAGTTACTTAACAGATGTATTTATCCAAAGCGACGTACAGATGAAAGAACAGGATGTCAGTAGTTTAGGGAAAATAAAAAAGGTACACCGCAGTATCACCGAACCTGAGCATTATCTCACCTGTCTTCATTCTTTTGCGTTTTAGTTTTTGATTAACGTGACTGACATGACATGAGTTCACTTTGGCTGGTTAAACACGAGTCAGGCTGTAGAGACCTGATGGACGCTGGAAGACCAGCAAGCAGAGCATTACAGTAGTTGAGCCGGGATAGGATGCAGCTGTCGCTCAGTTACAGAATAAATCTGTAGGAGCGACCAGTTTTAGTGAGCTGAGCCGAGCTTAAGACGAGTGTTAATTGAGAAACCGAGTCGGTTGGAGAGCTCGTGGAACCATCAATTTGGAGGTCAATCTGCAGGTCATGATGAATTGTAATCAACATCCCAATTTCCTTTGTAAAATACGTTGTCCATAAGGTCAATTAAAAAAACCTGCTCAAAAAATAAAGGGAACACTAAAATAACACATTCTAGATCGCTGGGCAGATACACCCAGGAGAGGGCGCCAATCCATCACTGGTCACACACGCACTCACACAGTCACACACACACACACACACACACACACACACACACACACACACACAC
>JAOUQT010000029.1:2295202-2307964 GCA_025769995.1 Xyliphius kryptos
AATGCAATGTATTGGGCTACTTTAATTCAAAAATTTTAAATTCTGCCCCTTTTCAACTATAGGTAACTTAGAAGACTTACAACTCAACAGATTGTCTTCAGAGATTTGTAATTGGATCATATGACACACATGGCTAATGCTAAATTTGCTACATTCAAGCTCATGTAAAAACAATCTGTCCATCCTCCAGACGTTCCATTATAACACATGTAGAACACTGATGTAATTTGAAATCCCGAGATGTTGCCTTTAGCTCTGGGTTAGTGCGTTTCAGTTTAAAATCTCCTTTCTGTCACTCACTGTAATCAGTTCCTATCCTTTACTGTTTCAAATCAACAGAGATGTATGAGCTCTGCTTGAGATCTGCTGGAGCAGAAAGGGGATCTTGATAAAGATTGACACCTAAAGTACTCAAGGTCCCATTAACCTCAGCTGGAGAGATATGAAGCTGCTAATCTCACCAATATAATGGATATGGGGTCATGGGTGTTATTCAATGACCTGTTCTCTCATCACTTCTGAAAAAAATTGTTTGGTTCTCACTTTTCTATCCATCAGCTTCAGTAAGATCGGTTTTATAAGAGTAAAGTTGAACTTATACGTTTATTGTGATCATTAAGATGAGTGTGGATTGTAGCGGTTGATCCCGGAGCAGTGCTCAGACCAGAGCAGGGAAATATGCTTTTGTATTCGGAGAAGGCAAAAAGATCTGTGGTTGTTTAGGACAAGTGTCTTTTACACAGAGGGTCTTATTACATGATACTCATCTTAAGCCAGTGATAGTTCGAGCCCTTGTACAGAAGTAGATAGATTAAGGCAACTGAAAGGCATATCTTATGACCTGTCCCTTTTTAACTTTAAGTGCCAAATGTTGGAGGGCAAATGCTTACCGTCAAAGTGTGTTCTGCACGACACTAAATTAGATGCTACTATGAGTAAAAACTTAAACGAAATTACAGAAATAAAACATATCCCACATGCCTATGGGATTGATATGAATCAGACTTTCTGGGGATTCCTTTGGCTGGATGGCCATCAGATCCTGCACATTCTTACTCGGAGGGTGCAATAGTTTGAATGCATATACTGAAGCTTTAGAACGAAATTGTTTGCTGTTCTATTTACACTAAGTCCACTGTACAACATTGCATCATTTTCAATGGGTTTTATATTCTGCACAATTTAACCCATCTTTCACCTGAAAATCTGAAAATTTCACACAGAATACTTAAAATGTTCCATAATTTACTCATTTTTTAGAAGAGTAAAGCTTGAAAATTGCAGCTCACAAAACTACAGTATATACACTGTACAATCATAGGATTAGGAACACCTGTCTAATACAGTAGCAATGTACAGACGAGCCTCCATATGCAAGTCTACCTATGCCTAATGCAGCAGCTCATACTTTGACTTAGGTCTCAAGTCAACCAGTGTGTGACTGTGTGACCTTCAAATGGATGTTTGTTAATGTTTCAACGCCTTTATATCATTGCTGAGTGCGATGTAACCACCAACTGGGGCTCCCAGGTATTCCCAATCCAGTGATCACTCAGTGTAGTGTAAATATATGTACCAGAAATACGAAAAGGTGTATTTAAAGGACCACACGAAGGGAAAGCCACAAGGAATGGTAGACTGAGTAGTCCATTATGCATTCATTTATTATCTCTTTCGCTTAATCCACACCGGGTTGGGAGCAAGAGTAGGGACAACCCTGGAGAGGATGCCACTCCATTGTAGGGCACACACACACAGACTCACACACATTATCACACTAAGGGCCACTTTGGAGACACCAGTTAACCTAACACGCATGTATTTGGAATGCGGGAGGAAACCGGTGCACACACGGGAGAATATGCAAACCCCACACATAAATGTTCTGAGTCATCCCATTGAGACACCGCTGTGACACACAAACAATATACAAGTTGTGTTTTTTTAATAGAATTTACAGAAGCAACTGAGGGTTAAAGATGTGCTGTTCATCACACATCCACTAGATGGGAACAATAACCTTTTCTTCAAGTAATTTCCCTTCCTAAATCTTTTTAAAACCTTAAACAGCATGACTGCAATACACTTTTATTTAGATTATATATAAATTGTGTTTTGCATACCCCTGTCCAAATTCATTACCCCTGCATACCCCTGTCCATATAGTGCACAATAATACATAGTGTTGTAATCCTTATCCAATATGAGCGTTTATTTATTTTCATAATCATATTATTGCAAACAGCAAAGCCTGGCACGCGCTTAACGTCTGCAGCTAATTCTTTAATGGTGACGTACAAATCACCGCAATCCGACAGAAGATGCCGGGACAGAGAGTGTATTGAGTTTTGTTAAGTGAGATATACGAGAGAGAGAGAGAGAGAGAGAGAGAACAGATAGACACGCCCATAACCGTGACACGCCCACTGGTCTCTAATACTACCGCGTAATTACACTAGAAATAATCCAATACACTATTCTCCTCCTCTGTTATTTATTTCTTTTCAATTATTTACTTACAGCAAGAAGTACCCTTGTTCGATACCCTGTGGGACTACCCAGAAATAGTAGTTTCAAAAGACATACACGCGTAATTACACTAGAAATAATCAAATACACTATTCTCCTGCTCTGTTATTTAATTATTTTCAATTATTTACTTACAGCAAGAAGTACCCTGGTTCGATACCCGGTGGAACTACCCGTAAATAATAGTTACAAAACTGCTATAACTATAAGACATGCGTGTTAGGTTAATTATGTCCCTAAAGTGGCCATTTTGGTGTGCCTGTGTGTGTGTATTTGTGTGTGTCATAAGATGTAGGGTTGCTCAAGTCCTTGCGTCCAGAGTTGCCGAGTGGGCCATGGCTGGCCCGCGAGCCTGTGTGGATTAAGTGAAAAAATAATGAATGATTGTGTCTATCTATATCCTTGTTCTGTATTATTTAGGGTTTATTTTGAGCCGCATACATTGTTGTTGCTTTGCTGTCACTAGACTTCCATCATATGGCTTTTCCTAAATTCTGCTCATCAGAACATCATACAATTGTCACTATATTGCATTATTTTAAGTATTTCTACATATAAATCATTTATATATTGTGTATATAGTTTAATTTTCTATATTTTGGTATTATTGTCTGTAAATGAGTTACAGTAATGTATTTTCATAAATAAAGAGAGAGAGAGAGAGAGAGAGAGAGAAGAGAAACGCGCAGTTTAAGGTCGAATCACCGCCCTTTGTCGTCACGCCCCGCCCACCGGTCGGCTTTAGAGCGGCGCGGAGGGAAAAGAAAATTCAATCATCTCCAGAGATGCGCCGGAGTCAGACGTGGAGCTGCGGATTTTCATCAAAACAATGAGAATGAACCAAATTCTGCGGAAGGAATCTGACGATCGAGACAAGGAGCGACTTCTCTTTCTCTCCACGTTCCGTTCATGCATCAGATACATTCCGTTCTCATGCTGTTTATGCGCTGAAGTATCACACGAGTTAGTGTTTTATTAACACGAGCACATGGAAAATGGACAAATGACTTCATCTGATGAATCAGTTTGAAACTGAATATACGGTTAATTTATATACATTATCAAACGCCCGAGACTTAGTGGTGAATGTGAGGATTTCGTTTTTGCTCCTGATTTATGAAAATCTACCATGGAGAGTTCAGTGCTGAAGCTTGTCGTTTCGTTATGGTGCCAGCTAGTGATTGCAGCCTACAGTCTGGAGATGAGTGCTTATGAATTTGAGAGAGGGAGACCAGCCAAATGTGAGCCGATCCTCATCCCGATGTGCCAGGGCATTGGATATAACATGACCCGGATGCCCAACTTCATGGACCACGACAATCAAAAGGAGGCAGAGATTAAGCTGAATGAATTCGCCCCACTGGTGGAGTACGGCTGTGACGTCCATTTGCGTTTCTTCCTCTGCTCACTGTTTGCGCCCATGTGTGCTGATGAGGTGTCCACATCCATCCCTGCCTGCAGACCGATGTGTGAACAGGCGCGTCAGAAGTGCTCACCTATTATGGAGAAATTTAACTATGTCTGGCCTGATTCATTGAACTGCTCTAAACTGCCAACCAGGAATGACCCGAATGCACTCTGCATGGAAGCGCCGGAGAATGACACCAAACCAGAGCCTAAAAAGGGAGAGGGAATGCTACCAGTACCTCCCCGACCCAAACAACCTGGGTCTGGTAGTGGGCATCCAGGAGGAGCCATAGGGGTCTGTGACAACCCAGAAAAATTTCAGTATGTTGAGAAGAGTGAGTCATGTGCTCCCCGTTGCTCCTCTGCCGTTGACGTATATTGGTCCCGAGAGGACAAGGACTTTGCATTTATTTGGATGGCTGTGTGGTCAACTTTGTGTTTTGTTTCTACAGCTTTCACAGTCCTCACCTTCCTCCTGGACCCTCATCGCTTCCAATACCCGGAGAGGCCCATCATATTCCTCTCCATGTGCTATAATGTTTACTCTGTAGCTTTCATTATTCGCTCAGTAGCTGGGGCAGAAAACATTGCCTGCGACCGTGAGAATGGGGAGCTTTATATTATACAAGAGGGGCTCGAGAGCACAGGATGTACCATAGTCTTCCTTATTTTGTACTATTTTGGAATGGCCAGTTCAATTTGGTGGGTAATTCTCACACTCACTTGGTTCCTGGCTGCAGGAAAAAAATGGGGCCATGAAGCCATTGAATCTCACAGCAGTTACTTTCATATGGCTGCGTGGGGCATACCTGCACTAAAGACTATCATCATCCTCACAATGCGGAAGGTGGCAGGTGATGAACTGACTGGGCTTTGCTATGTGGGCAGCATGGATGTGGGGGCACTAACAGGATTTGTGCTGGTGCCACTGTCCTGCTACCTCATTATTGGAACATCATTTATCCTCACCGGCTTTGTTGCACTTTTCCACATTCGGAAGGTGATGAAAACTGAAGGCACCAATACGGAGAAGCTGGAAAAGCTAATGGTTAAAATTGGCATTTATTCGATCCTTTACACAGTTCCTGCAACATGTGTCATCATTTGCTATTTCTATGAGCGCTTGAATATGGACTACTGGAAATTCAGGGGTCTGGACAGCAAGTGTACTTCCTTTCCAGGCAGAAGGAACGAGGACTGCAGTCTGGAAAATTCAGTGCCCACAGTGGCCGTGTTTATGTTGAAGATATTCATGTCACTAGTGGTGGGCATCACCAGTGGTGTGTGGGTATGGAGCTCCAAGACATTACAGACCTGGCAGGGGCTATGCAGCCGGAAACTGGCAGACAGGACTAGCAGGAAGCACTGCAGTGGAGGGAACTGCAGTAGCAGCCACTGCCATTATAAAGCCCCGGCCGTGGTACTACACATGTCCAAGTCTGACCCCTACACGGAATGCCCTACACATGTATAAGAACTTGAGCATGTGTTTGTGTGTGATGCTTCACTCAGCCGAAATGGAGAGAGTGACCTCATCTATGGACTCTATAGACTTACAGTGTACTACACTCCTCCCGTCATGGATGACAGTGTTTGAAAGCAAGGTTAAGACAATTTATTCTTGCTAAGTAAAGTAAGTGAAAGTTATATGAAATGGACACAAAAAGATAAATGTTGCAGTTTGTCTCTGAAGAATTCACTGAAAATGTGTGTTTTACAACTAAAGCAACTGTGTGTATTATTGATTTCTGTAGAAATGCAAAAAGTATTAAATCTAAACTCAGTTATGCAGTCCATTATCTGTTGCACACAAATAAGCAGAAATACATGGAGATATAAGACATTCTTGTCCACATTTAGCTCCATTTGTAGCATTTATGTTATTTTTTTATTTATTGTGTATATATTTAATTCTCTTTGTTTGTGGTCTGTTGAAGAAATGGCCCGCATCTCTTTGTAAACTTGTTATATTGATGGGCCAAATGAAGAAAAAGTGCCTTTTGTTGAAAATAATTAAATTATATTATATTTTGTATACATGTGTTGACTGATTTACTTTCAGTGCATCTACACGGGCTTTTGGGGGGGGGCTTTATGTTATTCCCTTTCCCCTCCTTCTATCAGGGTATTGATAGGCTGATAGACTTAAATATAGTTAACAATAGATTTTTACAGATACACAATGAAACAATAAAGCATCTTCCTCCCCCATGTCATATTTAGATGGAGAATAAGTACCTTAGCTAAGTAGACAATTCTGTTGTTACTATACAAAATTAGTGCTTTAATTTCACACGAAGTTGTGAATAAATGTTGCTGGACTATTTGGATTTGGAGAAGAAGCAGAAAGCACAAAAGACAAAGTCTCCGATTCTTGTCTCTGACTTGCCACACATTATAAAAGGACTTGGACAAGTTGGGTCAAAGCAATGCAAATATTTCGATAAAATAGCTGGTTTGCATGTGAAAAAAAGTGAGCTTTGGTTCAAATGCAAATGAAGCTTTGAGAGACGCTTTCAGTAGCCTTAAAAAGGAGGGGGCTCCCTCTGAACTGCCTATTCAACCGGGGGTACTATGGGACATAGTCGATTTGTAGCAAAGCACATGATGTCTTGCAAGGAAATGTGTAAAACAAGGTTGAGCATAGGGATTAAGATTAAGAACATTTAATATGTTAAGGTGCTGATGATAATGCACACAATTTACTGTTTACACATGTCACGATGTCACATTTAATTCCTCTCCATACTATACACATTGAAGAGAATCATTGAAGGCATGGATTTGTTTTTACAGTGTTGGTGCATATGGAAAATAAAAATAATAAATTATCCCATATTTAAAACGTCTAGGATGATTTGATGCAGCTTCCCGGCATAGGAGGCGTAAAAATATAATTAAACTACTTAATTCAAAACTTTATTTTTCCTTTGACTTAAATAATCGTCCCCGATGAATTATAGGTAAATATACAGAACTGTGCAAAGGTCGGCATATTATTAGACACCCTAATATTTTTCTAGTACAAGAAAGATTTAGAGATATTTATTTTTAAGAATTATGCAATAATGAGTAATTTTCAGAATAAGGTTATATTTCTACATTTTGTACAAAAAGTCTCACAAAAATACTTCAGTATATCAGTAAAGAATGCGAAATATTTAATAACCGAGTTTTGGTGATATAAAAGAAGTGTGGCAGTCGAAGACTCAGAACTAAAACTCCGAAAATGTATTATCATTGATTATTCATTGATTTTATTCCACTTAATCCCCAAGGGGTCAAGAGCCAGACGAATCCCACCTGGCAACTCTGGGCGCGAGGGCAGGAACAACACTAGACAGGGCGCCACTTCATCGTAGGACACACCTCCGGGTCATTCTTGCTGTGAGGTGAAGGCACTAATCTCTGCGCCACCGTGCCACCTACCAAAGGTTCTAAATAAAATAAAACAGTAATAAAATAAAAGAAGGTAACATTTGGTGATTCAATAAACAATTAGTGCATCTTTATAAGTAAATGATCTGGGAAGTTTAACTAATCATCTCCTGGAGACTTGGTGGCTGTCACACAGCAAAAGCCGTCAGCCATATTTGTGTTTTTTTGGTCTGAAAACTGGTCTATACATTAAATGGTGTGTTCTTCACCGACATACAACCATTTTTTAAATAATGTTTGCAAATATAAAAATAATTCTGTACTGACATATTAATGTTTACGTTAAACATAAACATTTCTTAACAATGGTACAGAAAATCTAAAGGCTGTCTAAAATTTTGCACAGTACTCTACAAACCCGTGAGACATTTTGAAATTTCATGCCAAATATTGGCTCATTTAAAATTTCGTGACAGCAACACATCTCAAAAAAGTTGGGACAAGGCCATATTTACCACTGTGAGACATCCCCTTGTCTCTTTACAACAGTCTGTGTACGTCTGGGGACTGAGGAGACAAGTTGCTCAAGTTGATGGATAGGAATGTAATTTGTTTTTGTCTGATGCAGAATTCTAGTTGCTCAACTGTCTTAGGTCTTCCGTTTTATGATACGCCAAATGTTTTTATAGCTGAAAGTTTAGTGCCCGGACCCTTCTGCTATGCAGTATGTGCTGTAATTAATGCGGTATGTGGTTTTACATGTTGTCATGTTGGAAAATGTAAGGTCTTCCCTGTCAGAGACGTTGTCTGGATAAGAGCATATGTTGCGCTAGAACCTGGATATACCTTTCAGCATTGATGGTTTCCTCTAACATGCACTAATGCAACCCCATACCATCAAAGATACAGGCTTCTGAACTGAGCGCTTATAATAACTTGGGTCGTCCTTCTCCTCTTTAGTCTGAATGACTCGGCGTCCCTGATTTATATAAAGAACTTCACATTTTGAATTGTCTTACCACAGAACGGTTCTCCAGTTCATTTTAAATAAGACCAACCCCAGAGAAGATATCAGCGCTTCTGGATCTTGTTACTTTTTCAAAGCCATACACCTAATGAAAAAGTTACATCACAAGCCTAAATTGATGGGTGTTCAATTATTTTTTATAAGAAACACTGAACACTGTAGGCGAACTGTGTAGCTTTCATGGGAATCATGAGGATTTGGATTAGTGTGTTTGACAGCAGCTTGCCTTGATTTGCAGCCCAGAGACTATTTAGATGCTAATGTTAATCAAAGCCCATTCACTAAGCTAAAAAGCTAACATTTTTACCGATGGAATGAGTTATACACTCTATAGCAGTTTCAGAATCGAAGATGAGGTCACATTTAAAAAACATTCAGGGGATCTGTAAGGTTGTGGAACATCCTAAACTTTTTGTTTTTCTCACAAGCACTTCTTAGCTTGTTGTGTTTTAATGCAGTAATATGTGACGCATTTTAGCAGGAGGCATTAGATATGTAGAATTATGAAGAAATTGTACAATAGTACATACTTAAGATGATTAAAGTATTGGGAAAGAGTGCCCTTAAAGAGGACATATAATACTTGCAATAATGTGGCTGTCTACGACTATGTAACTCTCTTTCTCTCACTGTCTTTGTAGTGAAACATTTTAAGAGGACTACATTTTAACTTAATGATGACATCTGGGACGTTGCTTTATAAGGTATTTTTTAAAACAACAAATGAAAAAGACTGACCAACACCCTAGCATACTGAATTAATACTTAAGGATGTTAAACCTGAGGGCACTTTATAACCCATTGTTTCCTAAATAAAATAGCTGAATTGTAGGGGGTTTTACATGGGATTGTTTCTGTTAAAATCTTTTTATGTTATTCTAAATTATGATGTTGTCCCAGAGTGTCCATTTTGTTTCCAAAGGTTTTATGGACAGTGATTTTTATAGCCCAAATATTCATTCTTTGAATCAAAGTATGTTAAGAAAAAGAATTGGAAATATCAAATTATAAATTTTAGGAACAAAATAAATAAAGACTGAGGTTATATCTTAATAGAGATCTTTTCAGGTATCAGGTAATCTATTAGAATCTGGTACCCTCTGTTCCTCAGGACACATTCTGATTGCATTGTAGTGTGAAGTGATCTCTGTGCTCTGCGGAAACATGGAATTTTATTCCCCCAAGATTAAGAACTCAGAGCTGGTGGTATTTATTTACTAAACATATCCTTATTCTGATCTTTTCATATTATTATTCAAGCAGTATTTATCTGAATATGTCATCATTTGCATTATTGATGTTCACGGAAATTTAATTCATTTTCATTTTATGTCCGAGATGTTTAATGCCTCAGTTTCTGTTTACCTCGGCTTTGTTTTTGTTTGCTCATGTGTACTTCATGAGGATTTAGAGATTTGTAAAACTGACTGGTTTATTGAAGAATCACTCCAATTCTCAACAGTTTATAAATGATTTGTTTCTGTCAATGTCCTTTTTTAATTTTACTGAAGTAACTTTAAAATCATTTTAATTTTTTCTTGTTTTTACATTTTTCTGTATTCATTACTTGTGGTCAATGGATAATGAAACGCTTTAATAAATGATATTAAAATTCAGAGTCTCTCTGACTTTCTATCTGTGTTTATATCTCCTCATATTATACATTTTAGCCAGTACTGCAGTATGTTAAGTTGGCATCATTGTTATATCTGTAAACTATTAATGGTTAACATTTAATGTCATTTTCATGCTGTTTATTCTATTTGCAAAGTTTGAATCAGAGTAAAAATAATATACCTAGGTGGGTTTTATGTTTGGTTCACACTGGAATCACCGCACACACAATTAAACAAAACAAAAAATAAAAATAGTCATGGCTGAGATATGTATGTGGCTAAAAACATGCTATTTAATTCCTGAAATACTGTATATGGTGATGTCCAAGTGGCAGAAATTCTAAAAAAAAACCTAGTCACAGTGTTTAAAATATGCAATGATTTACTAATCTTATATAGAACACATTTTAGATGTTAAAAGTGAAAATTTGATGAAAAATGTTATATAATTTTAAAATTTCTGAGCTTTTTTCCGTGACCTTCCATGTGACATAGTTTTTAATAATACTTTAATAAGACTTTTTCCAGGATTTTAATTTTTAATTTTTAAATTAAAAGACTGGAAAAAGAAAGTCGTAGTAATAAAAACTGTCACATGGCTGGTCACGGAAAAAAGTTCTCAAAAGCAAAGACAGGTAGAGATTATTCTGAAAAGTTCATGTCCCAACATTTTCTTATACATTTACATTTAATAGATATTTTTTCTTATTTTCTTGCAGCTCTTTTTAACAACTCCTAGTTGCAAAAAAAACTAAATGAACTGATTTTTTTTTTATTTAATTAAATTGAACATTTGTCATGTAATTTGTTGTAGACGGCTCGGTAGCACAGCGAGTAGTTCTGTTGTCTCACAGCAAAAAGGACCCGGGTTTGTTCTTGCATTCCAAATACCTGCATGTTAGGTTAATTGGTGTATTTAAAGTGTCCCCTAACGTGTAAATGTGTGTGTGCCCTATGATGGAGTGGCGCCCTGTCTAGGTCTCTTCCTACACTTACACCCAGAGTTGCCGGGTATGAACCGACTGGCCCATGACCCCATGTAATTTAAGTGGAAGATAATAAATGTATGTATGTTTGTATTTTTTATTTTGATCTACACCTGACATTGTAAAAAACATAGCATTATAAAGATAAAAATGTCTATAAACAGGAGTATCTATGGAGTTTCCATTAGCCTGTTCATAACAAATGAATCGGTAGACTAGTAATGAATTTTGTTCAAGGATACATCACAATCGTAATGCTTTTCTTTATGCTTTTCTCTACATCCGTATAGATTTCATTGCTCTAGTAATACTTGCGACGCCATTTTCTTCCTCACTGAAAGTGAAATATTTCCACGCAGCTGACACATTGCATCTCTCTTGCCCTATGAGTCTTGACTTGTGTCTCTCGCTTACTGCAAGTCAATGAATTAAATCAGTTAGTCACGACAGCCCTGATATTAAATATTCACTATTATAAATGAACACCACCAACGTTTTGCTACGGCATATTTATATATTCACTATTATAAATGAACACCACCAGCGTTTTGCTACGGCATATTTATATATTCACTATTATAAATGAACACCACCAGCGTTTTGCTACGGCATATCCATCACATTGGAATAATGTAGTCTTTCTCGTATGGTTTCTCATTATTTCATATTCATTGCCAATATAAAAACACACAATTTTAAGAATGTATGAAGCATTGATGAATGCTGAAGTATTTAAACAACTACAATAACCCAAGTCATTGTTGCAATGTGCAATTTTCCTAGGATTCCTATGACTAAACAAACAACATAGTAGGACTAATCATATTTGACTTACCATTGGATTTTCATAATATTCTCTTCCCATAGGTCCACCAATGCTGATACCACACCTTACTATTTAGTGTTTGTTTAGTTATTGTAATCCATTTGTTTTACTTCATAATTTCCCCCTAAGTGTGTATTGTGGCACTGAAAGAGGCACAAATCAAGACTGCTCTGTCCAAGCAAGACAGAATAAAAGGGAATACAATGTTTTTCGACATAATTCTAATAGATCTCTCAGAGACAGGAGAGACACCTGTTGAAAAAAGTGTGCAAGGAAGAGAGACATTGCCTTAATACAGCTAATCTTTAATGAAATGTATTCTTTCATACCTACAGCTCTGCCTCCAGCCTTCATCAAGACAACTCCTCAAAAAACAGACTTACTGTATAGTAATTTAAAAAATATATGATATGATATGATATGATATGATACAATATGTTATGTTAAAAACAAACTCACTGCCCACTTTATTAGATAAAGCTTTTCAATTGCATTTTAACACCAATGTCTAATCAGCTGATGCCATTGCTGCATTTATACATGTAGTGGTGGGTAAGAAAATGTTATGAAGTGCACCCTTGGTGGCTGGGAAAGCCAAAAAAACAGGAAAAAAAATGAATACATGGATATTCACTCACAAAAGGATGCCCTTCCTGATGCAGTCCTTACCCTTTTGGGCATAGGACCGAACAATTCAGCGTCTCCAGTTCATCTTATATGCACTTTGGAGTATGAATAATGGATTATTATTATACAGAGTGGGCACATGGTTTAACGTTTCCCCTAGAGGGCACTGTTTCTCAAGAGGGACAAGATATTTAGAATGTGACCTAGAAACACCTGGTTTTAGACAACAATAGTTTATTAGTATGGTGTGGGGCCTCCTTTTGCGGCCAATACAGCGTCAATTCGTCTGGGGAATGACACATACAAGTCTTGCACAGTGGTCAGAGGGATTTTAAGCCATTCTTCTTGCAGGATAGTGGCCAGGTC
>JAOUQT010000029.1:2335409-2352394 GCA_025769995.1 Xyliphius kryptos
CAGTAAGAGCAGAGTGTGAAGATTCAATTTGGCCCATTTATCCATGCAGATCTCCTCTAGAGCAGTGATGTTTCGGGGCAACACAAACTTTCAGCTCCCTCTACAAAATTTCTGTGTTTGCGGTCTGGAGACTAGGCAGGCCACTCCAGGACCTTGAAATGCTTTTTTGAAGCCACTCCATTCTGGAATACCCAGCCACGAACCATTCTCAATGCTCTCACTGATGGAAAAAGGTTTTCATTCTTCTCTTAACACAGATGAGTCGTCCTGTCCCTTTGCAGAAAAACAGCCTCCAAGAATAATGTTTCCACCACCATGCTCCTCAGAAGGTATAGTGTACTTGGAATGCAATTCTTCCACCAAACATGACAAGTTGAGTTTTTACCAAAAGTTCCATTTTGGTTTCATCTGACCACATGATATTCTTTCAATCCTCTTCTGGATCATACACGTTTCATACGGGCCTGGACATTTACTGGCTTAAGCAGGGGGACACGTGTGGCATTGCAAGATTTGAGCCCCTCTCGGCATAGCTTGTTAATGATGTTAGACTTATTTTGGTTCCAGGTATTTTCAGGTCATTCATCAGGTCACTCTGGATTTTTGCTCACCGATCTCATGATCACTGAGATCTTTTGCTTAGGGCCCCAGATCGAGGGAGTTCATCAATGGACTTGTATGTCTTCCATTTTCTTACAAATGCTCTCACAGTTGACATTCACACCAACCTGCTTGTCTATTGTAGATTCACTCTTCCCAGGCCAGTGCAGGTCTACAATTTTCTTCCTGGTGTCCTTCGACAGCTTGTTGCTCTTGGTCATGGCAGAGTTTGGAGTGTAATGGTTTGAGGCTTTGAAACGGTGTCTTTTATACAGATAACAAGGTCAAGCAGGTAACAAATGGAGAGAAAAGCTTCTTAACAACTTAATTCTTAACAAGTTACAGGTCTTTTTAGAGCCAAAAATGTTGCTTGTTTTGGGTGACCAAATACTTATTTTCCACCATAATATACACACATATATATATATATATATATACACATACATACATACATACACACACACATCTGTATGTATCAAAATAAATAGCCCCTGGCAGTCTTGATGGGGAGGGTGGGTGCACAGTAATTTTCTAATCCCTCAAGAAAAGTTCGAACGGATTCTGCAAGGAACGGGAAACTACCCAAAAATAGGTGTGCAACGCTTGTCAAGGCTGTAATTGCTGCTAAAATTTAACAAAGGCTGTAAATACTTATTTAGAATACTTTTGTTATTTTTAAATACATTTGCAAAAAAAATAAAATTCAAACAAACGTTTGTGGAATTGCAACAGTGAACAAACGTAAGATTTCCAGCAGACACAATTTAGAGGAATATAAAATAGATTTGTAAAATGTGCTTATGACCAGTAATACTTGCAAGTGAGAGAAGTTAGTTTGTTATTGTTTGTGTACATTAAACCACTGTGTAGAACATCCCCCTTTTTGTTAATGAAGCACAAGATCATCATAAATACAGAAAGTGAAAAATGCCATGTCTTATGTGTTGGATAAGTGCAACAGAAATGGCAGAGTAGGCTTCATTGGCATGCAGAAGAGTGCACATATACCTATTTTGCACCAACTTGAAGCAAGCTCCATATTCATTGGTAAACACTGAGCGCCTGTCCCCATTTTAATGTCACCTCAATATACTTGCTAAATTTCTGCATACATGTTTATTTGTTTGGCTAAAGACACCATACGTTTTCTTCCTATAGCGGGATTCTGATTTAGGAAACTGGGCCCTGCATGGCATTCATGCACCTGCTGCACCTTACCTTTCTTCCGGCACACTTTGCAGCGAGCGTTCTCTGCTGACATGTCCCACTTGATGCATGCATCAAGCATTCCCAGGAGCACATGCAGGCGTGAGAATGTCTGAGCCTCATGTATAGCAGACTTCCACTTCTCCACAGCAGTGGCAACCTGCAAAGAGAAAACAAGGAGGAAAATTAAAGAAAGCCCAGGAAATATTGCATTCACTATAATTGGCACAATCACAGAAAGACCTGCTCTTAAAAATTGTCAACACATCTCAAACACTCACTCTAGCTTCTTCAGCTAGCTTCTTATCCTCATCCACTTCCTCCGTCTTTCCAATGTCATCCCCTGTCTGCTTCTTCTTTTTCTCAGGAGCCATGAAGCCTTGCAGAAATTTTGTAACCACACACTCCTGCAATGTGATAACACAATCTCCAAAATCTTTCAAGTTTTCCAGTTTTTGTACCTAAAAAAAGAAGAGAGAAAATCTCAGTTATCTGCAAAAAAATCTAAAGGCTTTTGGTATTTAAAGTAACGACAATATTAGTTCTTATTTTTCTTATACATATTACTAAGTAAAAAAAAAAGACATGTTCATTGTCTATGCCCAAATCTCACCCGCTCCTCGAACGATACTGTATCTTCCATTAAGCCGAGTCCACCCTTCTCCAGACGAGAAGATACCTCAATGATGTCACTGCGCAGGTATTTAAGGAGCTCCTGGTAGCCATCACAAGTGCGCAGACCAGTGTTGGTCTTCCGGCTCATATGTATGGAGTGTATGATATCCTGATATCTTTAGATCAAAAAGTTTGTTTTAAGTATCTGATCATAAAGGACAAAATGTACACAGAACATTTATATTAAATTACTGCGCACACTCACTTGACTTCCAGTTGCAGTTTTAGCTCGCTTTCACGCACACCTTGTGAGTGAAGGTTTTCTATAAGCTCATCCAGATCTTTCTGAGTGTCACAAACAAACCTGAGCAAAGAGAAGACATGATTACTATTAACCATGAAGCATAATGGGCTTCCGTGTATTATTCCAGGCTGTAGTAACACTACTGCATATTAGTTTGAGTTGGCTGCATTCAGCTCAGTTTTGTGCTGCTCACCATTTATACGTAAATGCTGCACTACATACAATAGAATACAGGACAAAACAAGCTCACTGGTCTTAATATTTCTAAGATTTACTTACCAGAGGTTCTGACACAGCTTGGGTACAGAAGTCTCTATGCAGGGCTCTGAAGCTGGGGCGCCCTGCTGGCCATTTTCATTAGTAGCACTGGCTATACTTCCCTCATCTTCTTTCTCTGCATCTAAGATGTGAGATTTAGCTTAGTTTATTAATTTCAGTGAAACTGTAGCACACATTGGGGTATTTATGATATGTGCAGTCATCATGTTACGACTGGGTACACAGATGTGCTCAGTGGAATAGGGATAAACTGACTGACTGACCCAATCTTGGGTCAACTGTAAGGACAATTTAGTGACACCAATTAGCCTGGTTCAAAAGACAGCCTAGCGCAAGTTTTTAGACTGTGGAAGGACACTGGAACACCCTGAGAAAATCCAAGCAAACCCCACACAGAAAGGATCCAAGACACCCACCTGGGAATTAAACCTATTACCTTATTGTTGTAAGGCGGCAGCAGCGCTACCCATTATACAGCACTCATGCCATCACATAAGGCTATATTTATGAGATACACCTTATTTCAATGTTCGTAACATCCTTCAAGGAATTTCTGCACCATAACAATTACTTTAGACTTTTTTTTTTGTTTTAAAGGTGCAAAAAGTTTAGTTGAATTAACATGCACTGTGCATCTGTCAGACTTTCAAAATAAAATTTTAAACATTATTTAGGAACAGCTCAAGAAATGAAAATGCACTCGACATCCTGCTCTATTGAATATTTCCATGTGTAAGCCATTAGAGGAAAGGATGTGAATTTGAAGCAAAATGAGATACCCAGGTTCACATGGCTGAATCCCTCCCATTTTGCCTGTCCTGCAAAATGCCTTTACCAAGCCATAAGAAGCAAGTATGTATCACACATCAATGCATAAGTTAATGACAATTTAGCATGTCCAATTTACTAATTTCGACTGTGGGTGGAAACCGGAGCAAACATGGGGAGAACATGCAAACTCCACACACAAATTCCCAGGTCACCCCATGCGGGGATCGAACCTGGGTCCACTTGCTGCAAGGCCACAGCACTATCCACTGCGCCACCCATCTTATTAAGATATAGCACACTCACCCTCGAGTTCCTCATCATCCTCTTCTTCCTTTGCCTGCTCAGGCGGAAGAGTGAAGCTGTAATCGATGCTCTCATGCACCCAGCCTTTTTCGATATAAAGCCCAGGAACCACATCAGAGAATAGCCAATACCTATACATTTACAAAGCACCACTGGCATCATAACCTGGCCAAAGCCATTAGTTTATGAATAAGAAAAAAAAAATCATTGCTATAATTGTTATCCTCTCACACTAGCACATTTTACAATACTGATATTTAAATAACTTTTATTTAAATTCCCAAATTACCATCAAAAAAAGAATCAAGAAATAAAAGCATGCAAACCTACTGACTCAATATTAACACTGCCCGTTCATACACATTCCAGGTCACATGTGTGCAAATAGTAAGGTTTATATGCTTAAATGTTTACAGTTGGGACACAGTGCCAATTTGGACCCCATGTTTTTTTCATAGTGATGCTTTTGGTGGTATGTTTTTAAACGTGTTTACCGATTATGGTTGCGGTCAGTGCCGAGAGGCGTTCTCCTCATCACCAGTTTGGCTTTATTGAGGCCTTCGTGGAACGCACGCTCTACCGCAGCCTTCTGCTTCCTGATCCGCTCCTCCTCGGCTTCTTTTTCTAAGCGCTCTACATCCATACAGAATAGCAGAATATATACACAGAGTACTCAACTACTCAATTTTGTTATAGATGCCGTTAACGCCATCATTTTGGATGTACCAAACTGTAATTGTGTTTCGGTACTGATTGATTTGTGTTTACCTAGAGTTCATGCATGTTCTACTTGTGTAAACTTTAACATGCTGTTAGAATAATAAACATAATCGCAAGTTATTCGACTCCTAAATTTTGCATTTGTTTTGCAATTTTTATTTGTTATATCTCGCAAATATGCATGCTTTCTGCTTACCTTTGTTCTGGCGATCAAGCTCCTCCTTTTCCTTTTTGGCCTGTACGGCCATCAGCCTGCGACTTTTTACTGTACTGATCATGTCTTCTGGCTCGGTTATGACTTTGGATATCTCTTCTTTGCTGTTCAACTCAATTTTTTTCTCCTTCTTATTAGCCACATCCTGGGTCTTTGATTCCATCTGCTCCTTGAGCTTTTGCTTCTCAGCCCTACGGCGCTCATTAGCCTCCTTAAGTGTGGCAATGCGTTCCTTCCAGAGCTCAGAGGAACGCTGATGTGCTGATTCCATATGGTCCTCTAAGGAATATGTCATAAGAATGCGATGGCAAAGTGCCACCAACAGATTCACCTTCTCAAGTGGTGCTAGCTCAAACACCTCGGTTGTCTCAAGCCTTTCTAGGAGTTCATTATTCACAACATCATCGTCGCAGCCTCTGCTATGCCAATCATCCGAGTCTCGGGCGCTTTCGCCACCCTGCACATCAGTTGGACGTAGACATAGACGTGCTAACTCTGAGGCGGAGTGCAACGTCAGTGGAATTTCAGAAAGAGACATGTCCAACTCACTGTAGGCCTCAGCCAACTCATCCTGCAGCAATGTCTGCAGCAGCACTACAAGTACACGGTTCAAGTAAAGAAAGCCTCCCTTGTCGCCTGCAACTGCCTCCATGAGCGACTGTGCCGTGATTGGGTATTGCTTGTCAGGTAAAAGTAGATCAGAGTAGCAACTGAGGAAGTCTGCAACCATGGCTATATCACCAAACAGAGCATTGGGTAAACCTTCAGGCATGTCCACCAGCCGGAACGTTGGCAAGCTTTTGCCTGTTAGCTCCTGGTCCTCAAAACGTTTCTGCCGTTCCCGCCTTAGCTGCATTTCCTTTTCGCGCCTCTCCTTTGCCTTCTCACGCAGCTTCTCTTTAATCTCCTCCCGTTTTTTGCGCATCGCTTCCCGTCGCTCCTCCTCACTCATAAGGGCCCAACGCCGCTTCTCCTCCAACCTCACCCAACGCTTCTCTACCATTTCCCTCAATTCGTCCGGGAGGCGTCCACGGTCCTCTGCTGACAAGGCTTTGGCTGCTCTGCTCAACAAAGATGACAAAGTGCTCTTCTTGTCCTCTTTGCCCTTGTTTTCCTTATAAAAGCGCAGTAGATGCAAAGCCATGGGAGACAGAGGTTTACCCAACTTTGGAGTGCTAGAACTGGTACTTCGTGATCTCTTTTTGGGACTTCCAGAAGCAGTAGGACTCTTTGCCAAGTCTAGTAGGGTCATCTGTTTCATTCTGGGCTTCTTTGATGACTTTTCATCTCTTTTTGAGCCTTTCTGGCCATGGGGTGTTTTGTTTCCACTGCTCTTGTGATTTTTCCTACCATCAGTGGGTTTCTTGTTCTCAGATTTCCTGGGTGTACCTGAATTCTTAATCTTCAGTGGAGTGCCATTCAAGTTTTTCACCTGAAAATTACAGAGTAGATAAGTAAAATAAAATGCAAGAATACCTGTCACCATCTTCAATCATTTTTGTCAGGGCTACACAATCTTAAACACTGGCTTCAAGAACAGCTCTGAAAAATCCACCAACAGACATAACACACATTCCTAGGGGTAATTTAGAGACAAACTCAAGCATGCACCTTTATTTAGACAGTAAAATGAAAACTCATAAGATCTGCCATGATTGTGCAAAAAGCCAAACATTTTACACAGTGACGCAATGATAAAAATTCACAAGAGGAGAATAAATTCGACAGGCCACTTTATTAAGTACACCTGTTCAATCGCTTGTTACAACATATATCTAAACAGCCATTCACATGGCCACAATTCAGTGCACTTAGACAGGTAGAGGTGGTCTAGACAACTTGCTTAACTGCAAACCTAGCATCAGAATAGATGTGCCAAAGTATGTCAGAAACTGCTGTTCAACTAGGATTTTCAGAGACCCATCTCTAGGCTTTACAAAGAATGGTCTAAAAAGAGAGTCCAGAAAAAGAGAGTTGAAATGAGAGGTCAGAGGTGAATGGCCAGACTGGTATGAGATGATAGAAAAGCAACAGTAACTCAAGCACTTGTTACAACCAAGGAATGTAGAATACCATCTCTGTTAAAATTATGCCACAGAAAATTAAGGAAGCTCATATAAACATTATTTTGACTATAGCAAACACCAAGTTGTCGTCACAGAGTACTTCACTCTTAAAACATTTTCTAAACTGCGGCACAAAAAAACTTGCGTTTGCGGTCAAAACTGGCAAGAACAAAACAAAAGCCCAAATTTACACTAGGAAAACATATCTTTACTAAAAAAGTAATGCAAATGTTATAAATCTGTCATTTAATATTTATCTATATTATATGCAGGTCCCTGTGGGAATTATAGTCCTAGTCATAAGGGGGGCATAGAGTGTGTGTGTGTGCACGCGTGCATGCGCCTGCTCAAAGACAACTACACTTTGAAATGAGAGAAAAGAAGAGCAGCCATGCGTTTGTACTTCATTACCAACTGTGGTCTTACCCATTCATTTCCAATGACCGATTATACCATAGGTATGTGTGACCTAACTAGGGTCTCTAAATTGTCCTCATAGCTGACATGAGATAGGGAAGCACAGGCAGCTTCTCCCTATCCCACTGGACACATTTGTGCAGTCAAACATCAACCTGCGGTAATGGTTTTCTATATTTTTTCCTCTCATTTACATATATTTTTCTATATATTTTTTGATAGCTTTAATCTTTATTGATTCTTTACTAATAGCTTTGATGTGGGCAGACTGTCGAAAAAGCATTTCACTGCATGTTATACTGTGTATTACTATGTATGTGACAAATAAAATTTGATTTGGTTTATGACGTGCCGTGCACATTGAGTGTGCTAGAATAGCTGCTTTCGTGATCCCACATAAAGCTAAAAATGAGCGAGGTCACAGTGCCAGGGGAAGAAATTCCAACTTTTCCAGTCTCGCAGTCTAGCACTTTACATTTACATTCTATGTAATTCGATGTGGTTTGGATTTGAAAATACGGCAGTTTTCAATCTTTTCAGTAAAAAAAGCAGTTGCTGTTAAGGATAGCTCGACAAAACCCGTTTCATCATCTACAAACAAACCATCGCACAGAGTATGAGAAATACAATAATCGTCAGGATGCACAAGACAAATCTATATCAGCTAAGGAATCTGGCGCAAAACACACTCGGCAACCTTTAGTGGAGTCATTCTCTAAAAAGTGGCTTACGAACAAAAAACTGCAGGTGGCTAGAGATATTAAACGCAGTCACCAATTACATCACAAAAGACAGAGTCTCAGGCTTCCCCGTGATCCTAAAACTAGGATTAAGCGAGTATGAATAAACGAAGACACGGTGCCTGTTCAAGCAGTTAAGAGAGATAGATTCAAAAACTTTTAAACACACTGGATTTAAAACATATGTTACCTAGCGGAAAATATTTCAGTCAAACTGCTTTGTCTAAACTGTATGATACGCTGCCAAAGTCTTGTTAAAAATGCTATTTTCTGTCCCTCTGTCATTTTACTACACAGACGATTTAAAAATGTTCCTCCAAATTGTGGACTTTGTTTCCATTAGAGAAAGTGGTTTACAACTTATAGAACAACCCTTTTCCTGAAGTGCTGCACCATTTTATATATGCAGTATTATACAGTATTGAAGTTATTGTGTAATATTATATAACTTAGTATTAGAAGTGTGTATTTTGTAAATTATATTGTTAACATTATTAAATGTTATATTTTTATTGCCTATATTCCGCAGAAATTACCAATCAGCAAAAGCATTTATTTATTTTATTAATATTTTTAAGACCATGCCCTGTATTTCAATTTTGAGTAATTCTGTTGAATAAATACTTAGCTTAAGGGGAGGAGTCATCTATTATTGCTAATAATTTTGCACATAATTTGCACTAGTGATTTGAATGTTTTTGTTTGTTTCAAATAAAACAAAACTAATTTCTTATATAAATATATTGTTTTTCTATTATTATAATTAGTCAGCAATTATTAATATCCTGTGGTGGCACAGTGGTGTAGCGTGTAGCAGACATTGCAAGATGTCTTGAGAACATGGAGTTTGCATGTTCTCTGTGTGCTTGTGTGGCTTCCTCTCACAGTCCAAAGACATTCCGATTCAAGCGAGTAAAATATAAGACTTTTACATTTTTAAGTAACAATGATAAATTATATTTAGCATTAAGAGATATTTACAGAAAATATTGAGATCCATTTTTGCCCCTGATAAAAGGGAGAGGCCGAAAGAAGAAGAAGATTGAGATCCATTTTTGTCAATATCGTACACCCCTAGTTATTCCATGTGTAACCCTCGACAAAAAAAATGTTTAAATTTACTGAATTTTCTTTTATAGAGGACAATTTAAATTGGCAAGTTCTGACCAGACCACAACAGTTAGTTTGTTATACTGGTTTATTAACATCATCTTCGACATCGATAGCCTAATTGATTACATTGATTTCACATCTTATACTCAAGTCATATACATATACAAGTTAGTGACGATTTCAGCATCTGCAATTCACCCAACATGCATGTCTTTGGACTGCGGGAGGAAACTGGAGCACCCGGCGAAAACCCACGCAAACAAGGGCAGAACATGCAAACTCTGAGATGTGAGGCCACAGCACTATCCACTGCGCTGCCCACTAGACCACAACAGAAGGGCTGTCACACTGTCAAATTTTATTATTACCTATTTAATGAACTGGCTAAAGGGACATTTTTTTAACTGTTCTTTTTGTTATTATCTGCAAAACAGTTAGCTTTCATATAAATCGTACCTGCAAATTTGGCCAGAGAGTTGGACTCAGAGGCATGGTATGGTCTCGCTTTTTCTTGCGCTTTTTCTCCTTTTCTCCTTTTTCATTTAGGCCATTTGTGTCCACCCCTGACTCTGAGCCCTGGATTTTCAGCTTCTTGTTGGGTTTTCCTTCTAGTGAGCCGAGACTCTTTCTCTTGGATGAGGGATGTTCTGCTAAGAACTAAATACATTAAATACATTTGTTATTAAACTAAGCATAATGTGTTATATTCAGCTAAGACAAACGGTTAGCTTACAAATTTAGGAGGTTTTTTTTATTTTAACATATATTTTTTTTTATATCAACTGATGATACAGGGCGCTCTTCAGATACTGACTGCAGTCTCTGTAGCTAGGATTAAACCGAGTGGTAGATCAACCCTGTTGTGCGACGTGCTTGGATCAATAAATGTCCAGAAGCAAACATGATCCGCATTGTGCCCATTGATTAAAAAAAAAAAAAACTAAAAGGATGACAAAGCCGTTCAGCACCAGGTAAGTTACTGTCTGACTACACATTTACATGGTGGATGTGTACAGTGAGTGGAACAATCTATACACACTAGCAGCTGTGTCCAACTATACCAGAACACCCTATCAAAGGACATAGAGAATGAATATGGACTCGACGTGCATCTGTAGAAGTGCAAAATGCACCCGCGTTGTATAAGAAGCTGGTTTAAAGGACAAAACGTTTAGATACAGGTTTAGAAAACTGTATCTTAGTTTAGAGAAGGACATTAAAAGTTCTGAATGTTAAATATGGATCTTTCACTGCATGTACTTTAAGCCTTACATCAGCTTCATCAACTATGGTTTTATTGTTTAACAAATTTTCTGCATCATTATCTTATGCTACAAACAAGGCTACAGCTATACACACGTTTGCATCCATTCTTATTATTATACACACAGTACATAAGTCACAGGCAATTTATTATCTCTAATTCACCGAGTACACACGCCTTTAAACTGTAGGAGGAAACCAGATCACCCAGAATGAAGTCACGCGAGCGCAGGGAGAACATACAAATTCCGCACAGAAGCTTCCTGGGTTACCCAACCGAGAATCAAACCCAGGTACTTCTTGCTGTTATGTGACAGCAAAAGTCAGATCAAGCATTGATATTTATTATAAACAGCCAGCTCACCATGTTTATGTCCAGTGTGATCAAAATGTTTTTTTACAGCACTAGAGGAGATCATAACTGACTTACTGTTTTTTGGCTTTAGTCCAATTAAAATGCATACTCAAGAACTAGGATTCATTCTGATTTAAAAAAAAACAAAAATAAACAAAAAGATAAATAAACTTGCTAGTCTAAACATGCTAATCTTTTTTTCCAGTGTGATATACAGTCATGAAAGTTATTGCCATTAATACCATCCATAAATCTACAATTTATCCAACATCCATCATTTATACAAAATTACTAGTTTGCCATAATCATGCATAACTGCATTGTGATTCAAACAGGATAAACGACCACTCGATATGGAGCAAGGGTTAACTGGATCAAATGTAACACCAACTGGACATTATTTCTGTATTTTAGCAATCTATATTTTATAGCGCAAGCATGATTCAGAATACAAACTAATATTGTGCATCTTTATAATCATTGCACCACAGTGACACATAGGCTCAAATATTAGCCTCACTTGTGGGTGCATCTTGTCATATAGGATCCCACCGAAAATAACACCTGTCGGGGTGTACTTGTTTTTGCCGATCACTAGGTATGTGTATACACTGTATGAATATACAGTGTGTATGTATGCGTGTGTAAATTTCATATATAAACACACACACACGCGCTCCGATTGAAAACATGATTGTGAGATATATAGCGCTCTATAACCAAGATTAATCTGCAGTCATACAACAAACTGTATTCAACTTACAGCCTTGACTGAAAATAGTAATTACACAGTACCTTATGTGGGTCTAAGAGAAAGTCACTGAATTTGCTGGGCAGGTTGTATTTTCTGACCAGTTCGTCCTCCACAACCCAGGGGGCACTCTCTCCCATGCCAAGCCTCAGTGCGTAGTGTCTAATGAAGTAACGCATAATCTCTTTATTTGGAGGTCGTTCTGTTCTGAAAAGGCTGTCAGCAGGAACGTCACTGATAACTTTGTCCTCGTCAAGGAGCTTCACGTCGTATTTGTGGGGCAAAAACTTAGGCATTGCCCATTTCTTCTTCTCCTCCTTCATAGTGGTGGTGAGTTTTCTGGGGGATCGGCGTGCCCGGTCAGCTACAGAAATAAAGAGTTAAAATAAAAAAGATACATCAAACAAATAATACTAAAAATAAAATGTTTCATTGTCGACAGAAATAAGTTAAAGACGATAAATGTTAGTTATTTACAAAGGCTCTCTCTCCTGCTGCTCTCCTCTTCTTTGGGCTGCTCCTTCTTTTGATTGTCCTGACTGGTATTTTCCTTATCACTAGATGGAGAGTCACACGCTCCCTCAATCTTTTTCTGAGCCTGGTCCTCCTGAGCATTTTCCAAAGGATGAACTTTCGCCACCTTCACTTTCAAACTTTTATCTTTTCCAACCTGATAGGAAAATATAAATTGTCGCATAATTATCTCAGCCTTATGTCATGATTTTATATGATTATGTACAGTGTAATTCCTACCAGGAAGTCGCATTCCTCGTCTACGGCATATTTAGTAAGGATCTCCACCCAGGCTAGATCCACCAGTTTGTCCAAAGACACAGTGTTATGGTGTACAATTTCTAAAACTGGCTTCTCAAACCATGAAGGGTATTCTTCCTGTAATCTGAAAAGCATAAAACAAAAAGTTTTCCAAACATGTCATGGGGACACTTAAAATAAAAACAAAAAACAAATGTGGCCACTTTCACAACACCATCACACCAGCAGAGGTCGCCATCAGAGTAAAATGCACACAGAGTTGCAAGAAACAAAAGCAGTCACAAGTTCATATATTCTCTGTTTACAACCTTCAATGTTGTGACAAATACATTTCTCTCCATTACATTAAAATGACACTTGAGTTTTAAGATTGTAAAACTGTTGGTCAAACAAATAAAGATGTAATACAAATAGACAGGAAATGAAATGGGAATCTGGAAAACAAATAGAATGGGATTCAATAATGAAAGGCAGATATTCTGTCACAGTTTTGTTACTCACAGTTCAGTCACCTCCTGCTCTTCATCCCAGGCCTCCAGGTGTGTGAGCTGATTGCTACCCGTGCTTTTGCACGTCCAAATCCGTTCACTGTATTTCTGCAATCTGGCCTCATACTCGCTGAGCGAAATAGTTAAAGCAATAAAGTGGAAGGAGAACACGCAAGTTCTAAATGGGAGTAGTAGGTGACATTATGCTTTGCTTACGTGGAACCCTGCTGTCTAGGCTCAGCATGAGGGTAAAAAAGATAAATCTTGTGTATCCTCAACAACAAGGTGTAACAAAGGAGCTCAATTATTAAGAAATGCAGCATCAGATCCAATTCTGAGACAGACATATTAATAAACATGGCTTTGATTACAACAGGCTTAGCAGATAAGAGACTAATTGCCAGTGAAGACACTAAGTGAAGTGCAAATCCCTGTACAAGTGTTCAGGCACCCAATCAGTAATTCAGAAAGGTGAGGTTGTGAACTTTATGATGAGGAGGCAAGCAAGAATGGGAACTGGATAGAACAAAACTGCATATGAAGACAAAAGTAAAATCCATGTTTATGTTTTAAAAATTTGTGCTTTTCTATAGCGCACTGAATTCTGATCAGGCACATGCAAACCCAATCTCAGAAGTGCTCAATGAAGGGAAAGCCCTAGCCCACTGGGACATCTAGCAGGTAACCCTAGAGATTACTAGATCTCTGTATTATCATTGTGAAAGAATTTAGAAAGAGATCGATGTGAAGTGGTTTGACAGGTACAACACTAAACAAAACTAGTTCAACTACACACTAAATGCACTTTTATAATAGTAGCAATAACCCAAACAATCACCTGATTAGGAACACCAGACAGGTGGCATATGACCACTGATGAAGTGCTCAAATTCTTGGTTATGCTGCAAATAGGGTGATCTGTCCCAGACAGGTCCCATGCATAAAAGAAATCAAGAATTACAGACAATGAGCAATAACTTATACCACAGACAGTCTTCAGTAACAGCAGCACTTGCTGAACCAAGAGTAGGGGACCATCAACCATCACCAAACACCTGCTGCATGGGTCTACTAGGGTATGTAGGATCGTTACCACTTTGTGGAGGCTATTCCCGAAGCTGCATGCTGTAATTAAACAAGGTCGCCTTACTAGCAATGTGTTTCTAATACAGTGATCGTTCAGTGTATAACGAACGATAAAACAAGCTGAATCTGATTCTCTTTCCCGAGTACAATCATACATCCTCCGAAACAATCTTCACAAAATACAATTATAACCCGCACGTTGTCTTCCCATGTGTTGTCGTTTTAGAAAAGGAAACATTTACCACCTGTACATTAACAAAGGTGCACATCTTTAGCTTCAACCCCTGGAAGCGCACAGGCTACATCGTGGTAGCTCTCCTGTGTGCTCTAACCGGAAGATGATTCCATGTAATCACGGATGAGACCACACATCCTCTCCACATAGCTTCTTGAGATTTCAAATTAAAAACAGAATTAAACAAAAGCAAAGAAAACACGCGTATTACAATCTGTGCAACAGTAACCACAGAATAGCAAACAAAGCCCGGCTAACGTCAACTGTGGGCTACTAGTATCAGATGCTAACTCAAAATCAAATGACAAAGCTGTCAACAAACATCCAATACGCCAAGTTTAACCATTACATTCAGTAAACGTTGTAAATCATCTTTAGACCTTTCTCGTGTGGACACACACACAGCGGTTCAGAATAACACGTGAACAACACTGAAAGGGTTCAAATAACGTACCAACACAAACGGTGTAAAATAAACATTCTGTGATTACAGAATCTGTAAACAATCTGTAGCATTGTTTATTGGTAGAAATATCTAATCTGCATGCCAGCGAGGAAAGGATACTCTTTGTTGATGAAGGCCTCTTTGGTGTGCGGGATGATGTAGAGTTCCTCTCCCGGGCCCGGCGGCTCGGCTGGCGGCTTAGCAAGCGGGTACGGCTTCCGGCCCAACAGAGGTGCCATTACGACGGTTTTCTTCCCCACAAGTAAACTTGACGTGTTATGGAGCTTTATGTTAAATTACAGACCAGTACAAACATGTATTCCAAGAATCGAGACAAAAATCACACACAGCGTTGTTCCTCGACATTTAACGCCTAGCTAGCATCCAAGCTAGGCTCGCGTTAGCTTAGCTCCGCTCCGGCTAAATAACAATAACCGCGTCGCTTTGGGATTAGCAATGCCTTGTTCCCGCCTCACTTTGGATAAAAGAAAGCAGTTGGAGCATAGTTCCTCAACATCCACCAGTTTTGGATAAAAAGAGAAAATGCGATCAAAATAAACTTCTCCAAAATGATAGAATGGAAGAGAGTCTTTTCCTCCGAGACCGAATCCCGAGAACAGAGAACGCGCCCGGCAAACGGATCACTATGGCGCGCTTTCTAAAAATCCCAGCATGCACTTTGGTACTCACTGCGTGACGTTATTTTTTTCCTTTCTTCCGTCACAAGTACAACAAAACAAAAACTAACAAACGGACACCCCTGACCTTTCCAAAGTGGTAACTGAGTTCATTCGTTACAAATGGGAGAAAGAATTCCAGGTTGAAAAAAATGGCGGGAGATACAACTCCACCAGCAAACACTCCTGTACGACCCTGAACACCAAATCGGAACCGGCCCAGGGGCTTCTCCAACCAGCAACGCGAGGAAGGGAAGCGCTTTGTCCCGCCTACCACGCTCAGTAATTGGCTCTATACAGTGGCTGCGGTAGTAGCAAAGGCATTTAATTTGTGAATTCTGGTTGACTGCCGTTATAGCCACGCCCATAATGAAATGACAATAACGCCGTGATGAAAACGGGTGGGTTACAAATTGCACAGATTATTTAGACACGGGTAGAATATGCAAACTCCACACAGGAAGTGCCTAGGATGCCCTACCCAGGATTCGAACCCAGGATCTGCCCACTACACCATTGTACAACCCCCTATATTACAGTAATTTTATACAGATATTTTTTAATACGTAACTGAGCAGGCTAATATGTTTCATACATAATTTTCATAGATTAAGAAATATATATATCACTAATTTATTTTTCAGTATTTGTTTTTATATAAAGACATGTGCACAGACTATTAAACAAAATCATATACATTCTTGAACTGAAAATTACTAAAATGTCTAGTCAGTTAAAATACTATGCAAAATTCTTAGGTTGATCTAAAATATACTTTAAAGTATATATTACTTCCAATAATAATACATTCATTTTTTCCACTTAAACCACTCACGGTCACAGGCCAGCTGGTGCCCATATGATAGCTTTGGTTGCAAGGGCAGGAACAACCTTAGACAGGGCACTAATCGATTATAGAGCAGACACAGTCACACATGTGTTCACATACTAAGGGCCACATCAATTGAAATCAAATCAAATCAAATTTTATTTGTGACATGCATAGTAATACGCAGTATAACCTGCAGTGAAATGCTTTTGACAGTCTGCCCACATCAAAGCTATCAATAAAGATTAAAGCTATTAAAAATATATCAAAAAAATATGTATAAAAGTAAGAAAAATAAGTAAAAAAATAAAATATAAAAATATGAAAATATAGAAATATAGATAACCAGAATATACAGAATAATTGTGTGTATATATATATATATATATATATACATACATATGTACATATTTATCTCTATGTGAATGTGTGCGAGTTAAAAGGAAAATAGAAATATTTGTGTTATTGTCCGGTATTGTATTGTATATTGTTTATTGTGGTGTAATATGTGTTGTATTGTAGTGAAAGTCCAGTTTGTGTGTCTGGAAATATTTAATTTAGTGTCCTAGTCCCTGTCCCCATTCAGGGCACGGATAGCTTTTGGAAAGAAGCTCCTCCTCATTCTCTCTGTGTTCGCCTTCAGGGTTCTTAAGCGTTTCCCTGAGGGCAATAGAGATGACTGAGGTCTTTCACAATCTTTTTGGCCTTGGTCCAACACCACTTCCTGTAGATGG
>JAOUQT010000029.1:2421271-2432110 GCA_025769995.1 Xyliphius kryptos
CAGAGCATGGAGCAGATACCAGGAGACGGGCCAGTACACCAGGAGACATGGAGAGAACATCCACTGCCTCATCAGGATCATGCCCAGGTGTTGTAGGGAGGTCATACAGGCACGTGGAGGACACACACACACTACTAAGCCTCATTTGAACTCGTCTTGAGGAATTTCCACTGAAGTTGATCAGCAGTGTATTATCGTTTATACATAAAGCCATGGAAACAGCTCAGCGCTTTAAATAACACACAAATACAGCTCTTCAAAGAAAGAAGTGACTCCTGCAGTGACATTAAAGTCTCCAAACTTGCAACGCTACAACCATTTTTATTTTTTCAGGATGAATCCATACTTATGGCCCACCCTGTATATAGGTATTCATTCTAATGAAAGTGTCTAGTCATAAAAAAATAACTGCTTTGGTAGAAAAGCCCCTTTCAGTCCTTTAACCATCGCATCTTTCAGTTCATCCATGACACTCTGCTTATCACCACATTAATAACAGACGGCTAATCGATATGCTTCTGTGATCTGTCCCTGAAAACAGTGGACTATCACGTCCTCCCACACAGCTCAGTCAGACTGGCCACATCGAGTCCAGTGTAGGACGTACAGTATGTCATTAATGTGTAGAATGTCAAATAGAGAATTTAGAAATGTAGAATCTAGAAATCAAATCCTTTTAATGGTGTTACCTTAAAATGTTCTATTTTATAGACCTCACAATGACACACAAAAAACATCCCAACACGGCAAGAACGTTTAAATAATTTCAAGGTGGCATAATTATAAAAGGTTTGTTTCTGTTGCTGTTTCTGTATTTCTTGTTTTTTTTTTATAGTAATGATGAGACACCCAGACCTTTAAAAGCCTACTGTGATGTCACTGACCTCGACGAGCATGTCTGGCGTTTCTCATTATATCCGCTGATATAATAATTATGTAGCAAAGCAGACATTTAAAAATGAAGAAGAAAGATTGTTCCAATGTTACGTCTTTCAATCCGACACGTTTCATATTAAGATGGCACAAAAACCTGTTATTTTAATTTCGTCATCCATTGTGTAATAATGTTACGTAGGAACGAGGTCAGCTGTGATGTTTTTATGCACCTGTCAAAATCATTTTTCGCCCTTATCTGCTAATTATTTGGCAGCGTGTAAGTACTGGAATTCTGTGTAAATGCTTACAACAGGCAGCTTATGGAGGTGCATTAGAAAGCTGAACAAGTTAAGCATTACACCCTTATACATGAGAAAACTCAATAGAGAGCGAAAGAGAGATAGAGAGAGAATCATGTACTCATGCCCACAGAATAGGATTAGACCATCAGGTTGTGGAAGCACTGTATTGTGTAAGTGTAAATGTAAGGCTTATGTGTTTATGGGAGAAAGAGAGAGACAGAGAGAGCGAGAGAGAGACTTTTTACCAACACTTTTACCCAAAATTAAATTCCAGTGTGCAGTAAAGCAATGTTAATATAAATAAATGAAATAATACATTTCTATGGGCGGCACAGTGGCTTAGTGGTTAGCACATTCGCCTCTCAGCACTGAGGAGTCCCGGTTCGAATCCCAATCAGGGTAGAGTTTCCATGTTCTCCCCGTGTCTGCATGGATTTCCTCCGGGTTCTCCAGTTATCTCCCACATCACAAAAACATGGATTCCAGGTAAATTAAATGCTCTAAATTGCCCTGTATGTATGTGGGTGTTGCTGTATAGTAAGTGTGTACCCAGTGATAGATTGGCGCCCTGTCCTGGATATATCTTCTGCCCAGCGCCTGAGATGTTCTCCACTGGATGGGCATGGGGAACCCCCCCACGACCCTCATTAAGGAATAAGTGTGAGGTAATGAATATACACATTTTGAAGGAAAATCTGGTTTAAAGCAGCACTGCCCCCCCACCCCCACACTGATTTAAAAGTCTTAATGTCTTTCATACATTTGGAAAAATTAAAAGCTATTAAAATACCTGATTTGACCAGCCGGCTAAAGATCCTAATCTCATCAGAGTCTGCCAATTGTGCAACTTTGTGCTTTCTGCTGATGTACACAGCCATTTTGCTCTGTCCTCACATGGAATTAACAAATTGACACTTAAACATCTGTTTTCTGACATACTTAAAACCAAGGATAAAAAAACCTGTGGTGTAAAAATCCCGTTAAGCACTTTATAACCACATGATAAATAACGGGCGCGGTCTAAAACAGTTTCTCCCTGGTGTTGAAAAGGACACTGGTCATTAATAACTGTATTTAAAACAAGAATAAAAGCATTCACCGCAATAATACCATGGAGAATTCTCCACTGGAGGTCCCCCACCCGCTTAGTTAACAATGGTTTATAAAGAGCTCTCCACTCTGGTCTTGCCTCACAACCAATGCCTAATACCTCTCTCCAGGGGAGAGAGAAAGAAAGAGAGAAGGCTTGTGTGAGAAAAAGTGAGATAGAGAAAGACAGGTGGTGTGAATGGTAGGGGGCAGATATAGAAGCGGTAAGGTTATAATGACATGAAGGTGCTATGTTATTACAACAATCAGAATCACATAGACCTTTAAATTAATGACCCCCCCCCCCCACACACACACACACATAAGTGCGTAAAATGACAAACATGTTCTCAAAACCATCAATCCTTATAAAATCTGATTTTAAGCACTCATCTGTTAATTATTCTAAAATCTCATTATATTAGTGGCTGCAAAGATTTTCATCAATCAGCGTTAATGCTAATTACACATGACCTGTTTTACCAAAACCTGAAGCCAGCAAGCTGTTTAAAGATACAGATAAAAAAAATAAAGGATTTTTTAAACCACCACCTGACGCCAGTGCAGCCTTGATGTGCCGTGGGATACATTTTACAAATGTCTGGAATGTTCCCGGCAGGTAGCAACAATAAGAAATGATTGTGGGTTCATCTATTTTCTACAGTACATTTCTGTATGTGGAGTGAGAGAAGAGAATGAGTGGAACTTACTATAAATGCATGTATATAGCATGATTTATGTCTGTATTTACTCCTCACATTCTCAAAATTCTAATCTTTGTGGGACAAATGTATAAGAATTGATATTCAGGCATTATATCCTGAATATAGTCCGGTTCCTAAAGCGGTAGCAGACGAGCCGGATGGCTCCATTGATTCCTGACGGACTCTGTCTGACTGGTGGGTGGGAGGTTTCAATCTGTTCACTGTGTAACAGTAAGCAGCACTGAATGTTCCAGGTGATGGCATTGGAAATGGTGGCGCATTGAAGGAGTGTAGCAGGCTTGTCAACTTCGTACACTACGTTTGAGTTTGTGGCGGGGGGAAATATCACTGTATGTCTAAATGAGGAGACATGTGACAAATGCAGCATTTCTTGTACAATGGTAGGTGGGGCAGAGGTGGGAGTAGTGATGTTTGAGAACTGGGAACGGTTCAACTGGAAAAAAAAATGAAAGAAAATAGAAATGCTAGACGTGATAGTTAGCCTGTTGTTTCTCAGTAATATTAAACAAAAAAAGGAACGTCACTAGAGGGCACGCATTATTGTGAATAAGCCACGGGAAAGAGGTGTTCTTAGGCACGATGGTCACGCCGAGTGGTTATCTTCATGTGGTTTATTCACAATAATGCACAACATTGTTTGCCTTATTGTTTATATAAAACGGTTACCAACACACTATGATGATAAAAAAAAACAATTATTCATAAATACGTTGATTGAAAGCAAAATCACTAATTAACTCGTCTTCTGCGACATTATCCAGTCTGCAAGAAAAAGATTTCTGATTTCTTTAATGATCAAACACACAGCGTTCAGAGGTGTGGGTTTATTGTGAATAATATTACAGCTAGACAAGCGGCTCAGCCTATCAGATTTAAGGACCGGAACTACCTGTTTTATAATATTAATGAGGAATAATGATTTAATTTTTAAATCAAACTCTCTAAACAGGTCACTGAAACTCTTCGTTTCACTATAGGGTCGCAGTGGGGTTCCCCATGGGCAGATACACCCAAGACAGGGTGCCAATCTATTGCTGGGCACACACTCACACATCCACACAAACTATACGGGGCAATTTAAAGCATTCACTTGACCTGAAATCCAAGTTTTTGGAGGAAACCAGAGAACCCGGAGAAAACCCACACGGACACGGGGAGAACATGAAAACCCCACCCACATTGGGATTTGAACCAAAAATGGTGAAGGCACCAAACACTAAGCCACCGTGCCGCCCTTCACCTTCAGTCAGTCCTTCCTAAATACACTTCGACTCGTGAATGTGCACTAGTGATGAATGTCGCCTTGTTTTTTAGGAAACTTCCTAAGACACATTTCTTCCACAGACACAAACTATAAAAAGCCATGAGGCAGCCAGACCGGGCAATACACAGGTTTGCGGGCATTACAGTGTAGCAGGTTTCTCCTTAACTACTCACTTGTGTTGTTCACTCAGGTGGGTGTTGGGCTAGCAATCTACATGTTGTGAGTTCAAATCCCAAGTCCATGAAAGCTACCATTGTGGGTCTTTGAGCAGAACTCTTAAGACCCTCATTGCTCCAGGGATTCTGTATGTAACCCTGTGTTCTGTCCCCAACTTTTAAGTGGGAAAATTGTAAGTCACTTTGTATAAAAGTGTCTGCTAAATGACAAAATGTAAATGTAAATCTTTCCACTGCCGCAGCTACTGTTTCAGTCGACCAACCTCACTTACGACACATCGCCAGGGCTGTGATATAGTGCCATAGCTCATGTCCCTCCCAGAATCCTAATGAATATACCAGGAGTGAGTTAGCAAAAGGGCACAGAGCCATCACATATAAGCATGACTCGGCATATTTGGGCTACAAAAGGCCTGATTAGCTATGCAGCTGGTAAAAATATAGTTGGGAATAAATTCTTATATGTAAGATACAAACATACACATCACTTCATACACAAAAAAAACTAATATACAACTAATGTGTTACTTCATCTTTATATAATGTTCACAATTCAAAAATGATTATGTTTAAAGGAATAAGTACCAGAAACATGAAATACGCATGACAGAGCCCCGCCCCCTTTTTCCCTGATGGAACCTCAACTGCCCTTTTCCCACTGCGTCACATGAAACAACAATTCCTTTTATGTTATATAAATTCCTGCGTCAGGTAACTGTTTCCATCAGTCGCATATTTCTGAAAAAATGTTCATAGATGAAACTGTTGCTCCTGAACTAACCATCCATCCATCCATCCATCCATCATCTTCCGCTTATTCCTCCACTAGCAGATCCTTGCAATGGGGTTCCCCATGCCCCCAGGGGAGGAGAACATCTCGGGAACCGGGCAGCCACATCCAGGACAGGGTGCCAATCCATCGCTGGACACACACTGACTCACACATCCACACTTAAACACACACTATATGGGACGATTTGGAGCACTAAATTTACCTTGAATCCATGTTTTTTGGACTGTGGGAGGAAACCAGAGAACCCAAAAACCCACACATGGAGAACATGGAAACTCCACTCAGATCGGGATTCGAACCGGGAATCCCAGCGCTGAGAGGCTAACGTGCTAACCAGTAAGCCATCATGCGGCCCATGGCTGTAGCCTTTGTTTGCCAACATTGGGATACCTTCAGAAACGTGCTATCTGTTGTTTTTGGAAGAATACTTCCGGAGTTTATGGTGGTGAGATAGGGCTCAATATGGGGCATATGCTATGTTGCGGGTTGTTCAGTGATTATTTATTTGGTTTTCTTCTCTGGAAACTAAAGCTATTAGGTTCCACTAGGTTCTTTGCTTAGAACTTATTTAGGTTGCATTAAAAGTCCCACACTAAGTGGCTCAGTCTCATCAAGGTTCTGATTACACCTCAACACAAATGTCACATCAATGGCACATTGGCGAGAGCATGTTTAAAATTAAACTCTACACACCTGGTTTCAAGATACAAAAGCATGTGCATTTTCCAAATAGGTGACAACTATGAGTTCCAGCATTTTTTGAAACTAGTTTTCATTCCCTCACAAGTATGGAGAGGCAGCAAAGCTGATTCTCCTTCATCTGTACTTATTCATCTTCTAGACAGCCATGAAAATGAAACCAGTGCAAATAACAGCCAGATTATACATTCACAAACATGATTAATGGCTTGAGGACATTCAGTGTGTGCAGAATATTAAAAACATCATGTGTACAGCAAGAACTTTTCAGGAAAAGTTGACACTAATGGAAAATGCATGAGCCTTGAGGCCAATTTGGTGTTTTGGTAAATCAGTGATTTTTACAATAAAAGTGATTGATTCGCCGGAGACTCTTGAGTGACGCTCTTTTACAGTTAGTCACTATCCAAAGAGACTTACAAATGAGAGAACAGCACAAGTCAGTGGATGAGTATGGATCATCAAACCTGATCATTATTCGATCTGGATTAAAAAAAGAAAAGGATTTATCAGAGCACGTGTTTGTGAAAGAGATGTGATTTGATAAGTTTTTTAGGCGACATTCATCACTACAGCGCAGTGGACGAATTGGAGTTCATTCTGGAAAGATGATTTGAAGGTAAGAGGGAGCAGATCCAGAGACTGACCTGTAGGCCAGTCAGTGCCTTGTACTGAATGCAGCAGCTACAATGGAGAGTAACATGAGTTCACTTGGGCTGGTTAAACACGAGCCGAGCCGCAGAGTTTTGAACAAGTTGTAGAGGCCTGATTGTGGAAGCTGAGAGACCGCCAAGCAAGTCATTACAATAGTCGAGCCGGGATGGGATGAGGGCTTGAACCAGCAGCTGTGTAGCCTGTTCAGTTTAGAAAGGTCTGATCTTTCTAATGTTTTACAGAATGAACCTGCAGGAACGGCAGTTTTTGTGACCTGATCAGAGAGTTTAAGATGAGTGTCAATTGTGAAACCAAGATGACGGACCGAGTCGGTTGAAGAGATTGTGGAGCCATCAGTTTGGAAGGTCAGGTCATAATGAGTTGAGGTTTGACCTGTCAAACTCTGTTTTTAGACTCTAAAATCTACATCTAGCTTTAGTATTTCTAACCATTAATAATTACTGACAATTTTCCAAAGGTGACTGTTATGTCAAGAGAAAACACATCTATTTATTTTAAAACCACTAGACTTCAATTAGGGTGCAATTAATGCTGGAGTCAAAGCACCTATTGGGCAAAAGGCTGGAAAAACTTGAAGGATTCACTAATCTGCAGTGAAACAGACACAAATATATACATTCAAACTCATATGTAGACCTGAAGAATTTTTTAGATTCAGCCACATGTTTTTGTATTAGAGGAACCCAAGTTCCAAAGAAATCCCACGCGGACAACTTTAGAACATCATTCATATAGTTTCTAAAACTGAGTGATTCAGTTTCATTTCCTAACTGAACGATCCTGAAATGTTACCTTAAACCTCCAGCATCACTATAACGCAACAACCTTCTGCAAGCCGATACGGAATGCTGCCCACTCGATCTCAACCTCATGCTGTCTCACTATCCTGCTCTCACAAATTCCTGTTTTGTAAAAGTGGGTTATCTGGCTGAATGAATGTAATTTCACAGCTGTTTAAAGAGAGGATGAATTCGCCTGAACTGCGCTGAAAATGGAGCAGTCAAGATGGTTCGTACCATCAGTAACTTCTGCATTAATGAATGCAGATTGGAGGAGGGGCATAATAAATGGATCAGAAGACTGATGGTAGCCGGTGCAGCCACCGCCAAGAGCCCTGTTTATGAACCTGTGATAAAGGCACTGTGCTTTACTGGCACTTTATTTGACAAGCAAATGAAAAAATAAAGTATTTATGTGTTTACAGATTTTAAAAACTGTGTTGTCTTAAATAATGTGGGTATGACCTTATATTGTAAATCCATTCTGGGTAAATACTTTATTTAAACAAATTTACATCATTATTTTACATTTTTTTACATTAAAACATATGGTCTTCTTACGTCACAATACCACGCAAGTCCGGCCTGTTTGTTCTGGCATTTCAACAACAGGCAATATGCCATTTTGCTTCCTTGCCACAAATACATACCAACACAAGCACATTTGGCATACTGGCACCCAACTGGCACATGCTGCCCAGTTTAGCAGTACACTCACTGGATGAATATGACCTCTTGTCCTTGTTAGGCGGATCTGTGCACATACATTTTTACAATATACCCCATTTAAGGATTGTATATACTGTATACATACTAATAGATGAAAAATAAAGTACAAGGAGTTAATAAGGGAAGGTGAGAAGGGATTTAACCACAAGGTATGAATGCAGTGAGCACAGGGATGTCATTTTTGAAGCATTTTCAACAAATCAGTGCTGGTTTTGTGGCTTTTTTTTATGTCTAAGCCTATTATTTTATTCCACTAGACCAGTAGGACTTAAACCCTGAATGATCTGCAATTAATTGACTGACTGTAGAAATAATCGACTAGTTTCTGCCAGGTTTCTCACTGAACAGGTAACATAACCTCCAGAAATTACAGCTAAACCGATCGACTCTTCTTAGAGCTGATTATTAATCAGAATAGACGGATTAATTAGTATCCTTATTTACAATTAGGTAACAGCACCAGCCGCAGCTCTGTGTTGTTGAACAAAAACCCTACAAGGTTTATCTTGGTAAGTGCCAGTGAGGGTGCGTGATGAATTTGAATGTGTCAAGTCAGAAATTTCAATAACAGTGAGGTTTACAGGTGGAGACAAAGACCGGAGTGATGCATGAGGACTGTGGGAAAAAGTAAGTGAACATCCCATCTCCAGCTGAGGGGAAGATGAGAGGCTTTAACGACATTTCAGGTTGGGTGTTCATTAACTTTTAAGTTGTCCAAGGCCATTAGATTCAATAGTCCTTATACAGTGTGTATTAAATGAAACCAGATTTTAGAGTATACAGCTGTCTCTCTTTCTCTCTGCACCATTTAAGAACAGCTAACAAACTAGAAGTGCTTTTGGGTTAAAGGTTCCATCCACCCATCCATCCACCAACCCACCCATCCATGTCTAAATGTCCTTTACTAGGGTCGCGGTGGGGTTCCCCATGCCCATCCAGAGGAGAACATCTCGTGCGCTGGGCAGATACAGCCAGGACAGGGCGCCAATATATTGCTGGGCACACACTCACTCACTCACATCCACACACACAAACCATATGGGGCAATTTACCTGGAATCAATGTTTTTTAGACTGTGTGAGGAAACCGGAGAACCCGGAGAACTTTTCCTGAAGGAATGGGCCAATACCAATGTGCAAAGCTAAAAATAAATCAAGGCAAACTGATGGCTTTAAGGTGGATTTTTCCAAACATTTTATGATGGTGTTTAAATTCTGATTCATTTTCATTTTATTGCATAAACCTACAAAGGCAAATGTGTCAATAACTTTGAAGATATTCGAATATTGTCCGCTTATATTTATTTTAGCTTTGCCATGGATCAACATATGGTTAGAAAAGGGCTGTGTGTTGGAGAGGGGGGGTGTGGGGTTGTTGGACATTGTGTTCATGTGTGCAGCATCAAGATCTATAGGTGAAGCAATGTTCTTTACCTTCCACTGTTTTTAAGTGGTCTGGAATGAAGGATGCATGGAGACAGAGCAGAGCAACACATACTGTAAGCCATGAGTAATGGTGTTTACACACACACTCCAACAAACACAAACACACTCCAACAACCACAAACACACTCCAACAAACACAAACACACACACACACACACACACACACACACACACAGAGAGAGAGAAAGAGAGAAAGAGAGAGAGAGAGAGAGAATCTGAGAAAGAGGAAACAAGCAGAACCTCCTAGAGGGGAGTCCACTCATAATTGTGGGGACAAATTTTGTTTTTCTTGTACACATACAGTATATACAATATTCGTCTGTTATATAATTAATAACAATTATCCAATATTCCGTAGAAAAGGTGCTAAAAATAGGAATTCTGTTTTAACAGAGCAGAAGTGCAGATAATATATAAGAAGGCCTTATAATAAGAAGTGGGCACCTGCAAAACTCAGCCTGACCTTATACTGGAAAGCTCGGATAAGATGCAGATATTTGGATGAGCCAAGAACAATGTATGGTTGGCATGTGAGAGTGAAAGGGACCCTGTTGTGTGTGGGTTTAAATGATGCTTTTCCTTTAAAACAGGAATGAAACCGATTTATTACATGAAGCCAGAGTTCAAATTTAAAACATTCGAAATGCCAAATCAGTAAAGGATCCTATCCCGTCAAAGCAACTTTGGGTAAAGGCCCAGCAGAAGCAACTTGGCTACGCTGCGAACAGAACCAAGAACCTTCTGGTGAGCCAGAACCAGCCGACTGGACTGATATTCTCTGGACTCCACAGGAATGAATGAAGGAATGTCAGCAAGCATCAATCTTCCACGGCGCCTTCCATTCAGCCTTACATCACAAAAAACCACCGACCAATCAGGGACATGACACTAACCTTTGACCCTTTCTCCACGATTCAGCTGGATCTCTCCCTCGCCCAGAGGTGTGTAGGGCTTCACCACGATGAAGGTACGCCCGGGCACGGCGCTGTAGAGTTTCCGTTTGGGCCCGCGTGCACTAGTAAGCGTGCGAGATGGTCCCGTGAGTGGAGGGCTCACGTCCCGCTGCACTGTCCCAGGGCTGTAAACAAAAACATAGGTTACCGTGGTGATGCCAGGCAGCTGGTAGCCAAATCCGGTGGTCACTGACATGGTCCCGTGAATTGCGAGCAGGCGTGAGTGACTGCCCACACACATGCACAAGTGAGTGCGCACACACACTTGGTGTGTGCAGGTCCTCTAGTCCCGGACCGGCCAGGCCGTCACGCCAAGGAGCTTTTCTGCTCTCCC